>LMYD01000557.1:0-65212 GCA_001630595.1 Pseudogymnoascus sp. BL308 | reverse complement strand
AAGCCGGCAGCAGCTGCCTCGGGTCTTCACTCCCGCCAGACAGGTAGAGGACCCATGATGTGATGTAGGCGTTTATAGAGTTTATCGTGAGGAGGCGGACGAGGGTTGCTTGCGGAGTGTAGTGGACGAGCCTGGCCGGGGGCAACTGTTAGCCTGGAGCTGGAACGGGAACGGGAGACAAGGGGAGGGGGGGGGTGAGGAGGGCGTACCAGCGCGACATGAGGCAGTCCGTGAAAAAGAAAGATAGATACGCTGATGCACCGCACTGTAATCCCAAACTGTCAGCACTCCATCCCTCCAAGAAAACGGTGCGCCGCGGCCTGGTGCAGTGCATATGCGACCCGCCCCATCCATCAGGATCTCCAACATCTTCCTCCTCCTTGCAGGTATCGCACCACACACAGATCGGGTCGCGGGGACGGTCGCGGGGAAAGGGGATATCAACTCACCCAAAGCAACGCCAAAAACACCTCCGTAACCCTAAACCTCCTCTCCACGCTCCAGCTCCCCCCCTCATCCGCACCCTCCACCATCACCTCCCCCACGAACGTGAGCAGGCATCTTAGCCCCCACCACGCAGCGGGGAGGGTGCTGAGCCCGCGACAGATGAGGAGGGGGATATGCCAGTGTGTGTTGACGCCCAGGAGGACGGCGACGGAGGGGTGGAGGACGGAGCGGCGGCGGGTGGTGTTTGTGGGGGCTGTTGGTTTTTGTTTCGAGGACGGCGCTGGTTGGGCGGCGGCGGCGGAGGTGGTGGTGGTGGAGGGGGAGGAGGCGACGTGTTGCTGTTGTTGGAGGGAGTAGGGGGGGGATGTTGTGGTGCTGGTGTTGGGCGCTTGGGGGGGGGAGGGGCGAGAGGGAGGCATGCGATGGGGCGCCAGAGGGTTGGGGATTACGGCATGTGCTGCCGCATTGCAGGTCTAGGTTTTGCTGGGAGGTGGTGGAGGATGTGTTTCCAAGGTGCTGGTGGTTGATGTTTTGTATACTGCTGTCAGTCTGTTCTAGCCCATTGATACCATGAGTTCTTGGGGGTTTAGAACCGTAAAACCTGTTGCGTAAACTTCACAATGGTCAGTTAAACCATAGGATCGTGGTCATGTGTGCCAGTTGCATTTTCGCCTGAGCATTGGGAATTGAGAGTCAGTTAGTAGATGGTCGTACACGCGCCAGTTCCCACTGCGCGCCAGCCAGTCATGTCGCAGCGCGCCAGTTACATCTGTGGAGAATACCATGTCACATCACCCTTCTAAGCGCCGGCGATTGTACCCCTGTCAACTCATATTAAGATGGTCGATGAATGTTACAGTAACTTTCAGTTAGCATCGGCGTATAAACATTGACACAAAGCTGCTATAGTTGTGTGTATTAGCCGTACTTCTCTGAAAACCGGGGTTTGGTGGCTATGGCCCTTCATTCGTCTGGGTGTCTATCTTCTTCGGTGAGGTTCCCAAGCCGGGTTGCTGAACCCCGTGTAACCAGCCCCTCGGTATCCCTTTGCTTTCATAGGCTTTTAATTGCCAACCACTCAACTGATCTGAACTGTGACCACCATGGATAGGTATATAAGCGAGTTAGTGTGCGGCTGTTAGGCCTTCTATTAACTAACCCAACTCCCACAACTACTACACCCCCTCTCCGTCTCGAGCCCGCCTTGTCCCCGCCATACATTCGATTTCAGCGTCGCCTATACAACTATATTCTGCTTGGTTTTACTTGCCTTTGCTTTTAGCGACGTTATATGATCGATATAGAATATACGAAGCCGCTGGCGGGTGTACTGCTGTCCTTCCGAATCTGTCTGGAATTGAGCTATTTTCTAGTGTGAACGAGCCAGCGCGATGCGGATCGCTTGTCTGCAGTTTGCGCCTCAGCTTGGAGATGTCGACCAAAACCTCAATCGCGCAGATGCTGTCTTAAGTAAGGCGAACCCAAAGAATATCGACCTTCTTGTGTTACCAGAGCTGGCGTTCTCCGGTTAGTCAACACCTTTCGTATTTCGGCCTTATGGAATTGAGCCCATTTGATTATATACTGACTACTCATAGGTTATAACTTCAAGTCATTAAAAGACATAGCTCCCTTTCTTGAACCGACAGCAGCGGGCATTAGTTCTTTATGGGCAAGGACAACAGCCTTGAAATACGACTGCGTGGTGACTGTTGGATACCCAGAGAAGGTGGACATAACCCCAAAATGGCCAGCGTAAGTTGTTCTTCTGTTCGAGAGCTGTTCTCCTGTTTGAGAGCTGTTCTGGTGTTCTAGAGCGACCACGACAAGTTGACTAACTGCCACTTAGTTCTCCAGAATACTATAGCTCAGCAATTACAGTAAATAAGGAAGGGGAAACAATCGCAAACTACAGGAAGTCATTCCTTTATTATACAGATGAGACTTGGGCGTTAGAAGGACCAGATGGCTTTTACGATGGCGTCGTTGAAGGGCTTGGGAACGTCGCTATGGGGATATGTAAGTGGCCAACCAGATCATTTGAACGTGAGTTCTAAGAAACTATTTATGAATATACGTCCTGACTATGTTTTAATTAGGCATGGATCTAAAGTAAGTTGAGAAGTTAAGACATATCGATTCCTCTGACACATTTGCAGTCCTTATAAGTTTGAAGCACCATGGAGCGCCTGGGAATTTGCATATCACATTTTACACCGACAAGCTAACATTGCTATTATTGCCATGGCCTGGGTGACACGAGAGGATGCGAGATCATACAGTAGAACCCCGAAAGAGCCCGACATGGAAACCCTTGCCTACTGGGTAGCGAGGCTAGAGCCATTAATCCGATGCGAGGATGATGGCGAGATTATAATAGTGCTAGCGAATCGCACTGGTGTTGAAGGCGACGCTGTATACTCTGGTACTAGCGCTGTTCTTGGAATTCAAAACGGTGAGGTAAAACTATATGGTGTTCTTGGCCGTGGGGAGCGCGAGCTTCTTGTGGTCGATACTTCAAAGAGGCCACAAGCAAAGCTTGTGAGCGATCCCTCCATCCCAGCGCGCACCCGGGGCGCAGGTGGGATGCTGGGTGGAAAGACCAGTATACTGAGTGAACAACAGAACGAGTCCAGCGACTCACGTAAGTCCAAAAACATTCAGAGCTCCTTTGCTCCACTGATAGAGCCTGAGGATATCCAGCCCAGCATTGACGAGATTCTCGCTGGTGGTATTTCGATGTCGCCAGTCGAACCTCTCTCCGCTCAGGTTTTCTTCGGCTCCAACCCAATGAAACCAGAAGACAGACACCCACTGAAATCGACAACAACAGCAAACGTGTCAAACGAGCCACAGTCCCTAAAGTCGAGTAAAGACGAGACCTACCAGGCACTCAAATCCGCTGTGAACGGCATAAACCGCAAAGATAACTCGACACCTTCTCCTGAGGCAGGTGGCTTTGAACGCCCATCGAGCCCGAAATCACGAAATGCGAGTAGAACACGCCAGGCGGTGCATCAAGAGCAAGCGCTATACACACATGATCTTGCTGGTGTGGAACTACAAACGAAACGTGCGACCAGCAGGAACGGTATGGGAGGCGCGGATACAGTTAGAGGGCCGGTCCCTACGCAAGCACCTAACTCTTCGAGCTACGCTATGGATATAGCCTCAGGCGGTGGCCATGAAGGCACGGAAGGTTTAATGCCCATCGTTGCATCCGAGATGACCCTACGTCCGAAGAGTACTGGGTGGTGATGTTGGCTATTCACGAGTCGGGGCGGAACGTGAGTTGCCCAGCTTTGACATGGTGATTAGCGATGAGTTTGGAGTATGGAGTATTCGTTCAGTATGCTAGATAGCACAATGTGGCAAGGATGTATGGGGACCTCCATCAAGTCTGGGCAAGACAAAGGGAATTTATAAGGAAGATACTCTTGTTAATGATTTTCAATCAAGATTTGCATCAGAGGCATTGTTTTGTGATGGACAGTGGGACGTGTGAATAGTGTAACAATACGGGCTTCCCCTGCCTTTAGAGTATCTTCTGGCCGTCCAGGAATCAATGCATGATCCTTCATCCATTCACATTTTAATTTTTATATTGAACAATCTCACGTATGCATGTCACGTAGCATAGTTCTGTGTCTCAAGTAACCGGGCTCTTATTCCTTTATGGTATGGCTCAGTCATTTCGTCCCATGCAATGCAAATGACCCCAGACCAACCACAGACCCCAAGCAAAACCCAAGTATAATCGAGTCGACGACGCGATGTAACTAAATAAACGTCTCGTAGGCCCTGGAAGAAGTTAGATATTTGAAAAACAATCAAGTACCAAATGAGGTTGACATACACTGGGACGACCGTTTCCGGGATGTTGTCCTTGCATGAAATCGTCCTTGCCTCACGGGGCATCGCCGGCTGCCTCTTCAAGTGGACGTGGGTGCCATCGGCCTTTGACTTCTTCTTGAGCTCGGCGTTGGCCTTGACGCGGCGGACGAACTCTTCTCTTGAGCGGGAAAGAGACACATGCTCGATGCGCAGGTTAACGCGCTTCTCGATATAACGGTGCTTGACCTTCTTGTAGATGATAACTCCGACGGCGCTCTTGGTAACGTTGTACACAACACCGGTCTTTCCGTGGTAAACCTTGTGTGGCATACTATATGCGAGTTAGAAACATATTCTTGCCCTCTACGACCCCTCCGACCCATAGTGTTTCCCCGAATGCCAATGCCACTCACCCCTTTTGAACAGCACCGTTGGCCTTGATATCCACGATGTCTCCGACTTTGTACTGTCTCAAGTATGTGGACAGCTTGATCATTCCCTGGCCAGAATATTAGTATCGCATCGCGATTGATCTCTCGAGCTGTTGAATCGCACCTTCTTCTTGAAGTCACGGCTGAACGCATAGCGCGTGCCAGCTCTAAGACCAGCTGGATGACCCATTTTGACGGCGTTACTGAAGGGGTTGTCGTGGGTTTGGTCGGAATTGTCGCTGTCGCTGGAACCGTTGGTGATGCTGTTTCTCGAATTCACAAGACTCTTTGGGTGGGCGAAAACCCTGGGTCTTAACCCGAACTGGTTAGGGTCACTAAAATCGCACACTCAATTAAGCGAGGATCCACCAATTTCTACCGACGTTCAAACAATCCCAGAGCGAACGTGAATTGAGAGTGTCAACCAACTTTTCTTCGACAAACAGCAAAATGGCGCCGTAAGTTCTCTTGCTTGCCTCAATCATTTCTGGATTGCCATCAAGATCTAAAGCTGACATGGAATAATAGACGCTCGTACTCGAAGACCTACAAGGTCCCAAGGCGTCCTTTCGAGTCTGCTCGTCTGTATGTACACTCCGGCCACTGAACACGAGCGTGCTCTGTTCATGTCGTTTGTCAATCGACTGACCCCGTTTCAGTGACTCCGAATTGAAGACCGTTGGAGAATATGGTCTGCGCAACAAGCGCGAGGTGTGGCGCGTGCTGCTCACCCTCTCGAAGATCCGTCGTGCTGCCCGGTACGTGTCTATTTACCATAATAATTATACTGGAAGCTAATTAATGGCGGCAGTCAACTTTTGACCTTGGACGAGAAGGACCCCAAGCGCCTTTTCGAGGGTAACGCTCTGATCCGCCGTCTCGTTCGCGTCGGTGTTCTCGACGAGTCCCGCATGAAGCTCGATTACGTTTTGGCCCTTAAGGTCGAGGATTTCTTGGAGCGCCGTCTTCAGACTTGCGTCTACAAGCTTGGCCTTGCCAAGTCCATTCACCACGCTCGTGTCCTCATCCGCCAAAGACACATCCGCGTCGGCAAGCAAATCGTCAATGTTCCATCTTTCGTTGTCCGTCTCGACTCCCAGAAGCACATCGACTTCGCTCTGAACTCGCCATTCGGTGGTGGCCGCCCAGGCCGTGTCCGCCGCAAGAAGGCGAAGGCTGCGGAGGAGAAGAACGGTGGTGATGATGCTGAGGAGGATGAAGAGTAAATTCCTACTCATGCTATATGTGGGGTTTAGCCATTGCGGGGAACCTTAGGCACAGCTCGTCTGGAATCGACTGTAATATCAGTTCGAGGAGTTAGCAAAATATCCAACGAAGGCTTCATTAAATCTCACGTTTTCCATGGTCAACTAAAGTAGCTTTTGACCCTTCATATCTGAAGTGATTTTCCATACATCGCCGGTAGATCGCCAGACAGTCTAGATCAAACGGGTGGTCATGTTAGTTTTACGACAAGATTGTTATATTACCCTTTAGGTTCGTTACTCTCCCTCATTTGTATAACCCATGTGTTTTTTGCAACCATCATACATAATTTTCTATTTACTACTCCTACTCAAAACACTTCTTGCTTGGGACAACTGATTAGAAGAATGTTTTATGTTCAATAAATAGCGACCCGATCTACAATAGAGCGAAACAGTTCCCTAAGATATACTTGACATAAAGAGGCTTCCGGATTACACGCACATTTTGTCCCTGATTTGGCTTCAAGAACTCTGAATAGCTCACTTAGATATAATACGCAACGAGATGGCTCCCGCTAAATATAATTAACATTTCACACCAATATCTAATTTACAAAAGCTGATCCTTGCCTAGGAGGTGAGCCATGGGATCATTTGGAGCTGCCCGTTTCCGCCGATACTGGTCCATATCCTCTTCTGTTACATCGCCTTTCATCTCCTCCAAGGTGCGCTTCTTCGCAGCATCTTGGTTTGCTGGGTCTTTGCTGGGTGACGCTTCCGCTTCCATCTCGGCGCGTTCCGGCCGGCCGGTTATTTTCAGGGGCGCATCTTCTCTTTCAAGAGCTCCACCAGTACGAAGGTGGTCTGCTTCGTGGAACGCCGCCTTCCCTGCTTCGCCTGTGCAGTAGCTATTTTTGACTACTGAATGACAGCAAGCGTAGCCCCATTTGAAATTCGACCACCAGCTACCCCACACAGCAGCATGGTTATTAACCAAAGCATCTTCGGCGTATTTTGATTTTGCCACTGACTTCGGCGCCCCTTTGAGTGCGCCAGTCTCGTCATACTCAACAAATCTTTCTGACTCGATAATGGCAGTATCGCGAAGGCTTTCGGGCATAGTACTTCCTGAAGCACCGTACTTCTCCTCGAGCATCTTCTTTTGTAGTAATCGCTTCTTCTCAGCCTCCTCACGCTCCTTTCTCCTATAATATTCGCCAGAGGTGGGGTTTGCCTGGAGGTGTTGCTTTGTATCGCCAGCCTTTTCTTGGGACTCCCATGCGTATTTCTGTGCCTTCTCAAACTCCGCAGCGTCGCCAGATGCCCTCATAAACCCTTCCTCCGCCACCAGTGCAGCGGCAGTATCTGCTGTTGCTCCACTGTCCACCATGGACCTTGTCTTAGGGTCATATTTTGCTGAGTCTAAATCGAGGTTTAGTAAATATTTTGCGGTATCCTCTCGAATGCGTAACTGTCTCGTCGATGTGCTTTGATGCCTTCCCATATCGGATTCTTCCGCGTATTTTGCGCCATCATCAGCTCCAGCTTCTCCTTCGTCTGCTGCTTCATTTGCTGCGGATTTCGTTCTCAGCTCTTCCAACTGGGCATATTCCTCGATAACCGTCTTATACTCCTTCGGATCGTAACCGTTCCAACGATCTCGCTTTGCATCCCAACCCAGGTTGACATCTTGTATAACTTCATCGGCTTGGATATCGAGTCCTGTCCACTTTGCGCCTTTCGCCCTTGGGCGACTAAGGCACTCCTTCGTTTTATGTGTTATAGACCCGCAGTTCTCGCATGCGCCCTTTCTAAACTTTGTCGCCGCAGGGCCTAGCTTCTTGCCTCTATCATACCACTTTGATTGGTCGGATTGCGCCTTCTGTAGCCGCTGGTGCTCGAGGTAATCGTTCTGGTCATCGTCCCCAATATAGAATGGCTTTTTAGAGATGAAAGAAGGGATATATTCGTTGGCTTCTTTCGAAGCAGCGGATGGCGCCGGAGGCTTCAGTGGCTGAGTTCCGGCAGGTGGCATTTTTAAGGAGATATACTTGAGTTTGGGTTCAAACCGCTCGTCTTGTATTTGCCGCCTCAAGGTCATATGCGCGTCCCATCTGGGACATATTGATCCTTATCAACACGTGACTTCGAGTTTCAATTTGATAAGGACGAACGCGTCGCGCCACACAACCACATTCGACACTTCGAGCCCACTCCAAATATGGACTGATGGCTTGATAACCTCGTCGTGAGGTTCTCGGAATGGATCTTTTCAGGGTGCGCCTAAACTGTATTGATCATTACCAAGCGTTTCCAACTCGATTTGACCCTCAACTCCGCCGTGATGTGGCACCATCTGCGATCAACAATGAACCGAAAGTGCCTGTCATCAGAGTCTTTGGGACTACTGAAACCGGCCAGAGAGTCTGCGCTCATATACACGGCGCATTCCCATATCTCTATATCGACTATAATGGCCAGGTTACGTCTGATGAAGGTAAGCCCTCAGTCGCACTGGAGAAGCCAGGATATAGTCTTATTGTGATATTAGTCGGTGCCTACATCCACAGGCTTCACCTATCAATTGACCACGCTCTAGCTGTGAGTTATCGCAGGGGCGTGCATGACCGCAGAACAAGGTTTATTGCTCGTATAACGCTGGTAAAAGGAGTTCCCTTTTATGGTTATCATGTTGGATATCAGTATTACCTCAAAATTTATGCTTTAGACCCGGTGGTTATGACTCGTCTTGCCGACCTTCTCAGGCAAGGTGCCATTATGAAAAGAGTGTTCCAACCCTACGAAGCGCATCTACAATTTATTATGCAATGGATGACTGACTACAACTTATATGGTTGCGGCTATATCGACAACCAACGGGTACACTTTAGAGGGCCAGTGCCAAAGTATGAGGAGCTGGACAGGCTATCACACCTATGGCACGATCGTTCTATTCCTGCTGAGTTTGTTATGAGCGAAGCCAAACTCCCAAGAGTGAGCCATTGCTCTCTCGAGGTGGATATCATGGTCCAGGACATTCTTAATAGACTGGAAATTGCCCAGAGACCGCTCCATCATGATTTCATTGAACGGTCAAACCCGCTTCCACCAGATCAAAAGCTGGTCCACAGCATGTCCGAGCTGTGGAGAGATGAAACTAAGCGGCGCAAAGCCAAAATGAAAGTAGTAGAACCTGGAAGCAACGCATTCCCCCCCGAGGTTTTGGTTTCAATGTCTGCTGGTCCCCGAAGCTCCCAGAAAGGGCGGTGGGTGCACGAGGAGGAGTACAAGGAGTTGGTATATAACAGGATACAGGAAGAGCGAGCCAAGAGCGATGGATCCAATGTATCCTTTGACACATACATTAAGTCAAAGCCAGCCGAGGACTATATTAATACTACCTTTCAATCTGTGGAAGACCTTTACCCCGGAAACCTTGGTCTAATTCTTGGCCTGAAACCCGAGGAAAGTTCAGCACTTCCAAAGGAAGAACTTGTGGCTGGGAATATAGAAGTCGACGAGAACTGTATCTTCGATGGCTCTGATGGGAATGAGCTCCCATACGATTCAGATGAAGACGTCTTACATGACATTGAACGATCGCAAGAGAAAAGGGACGGTATGGTCCTGTCACCGATCGTGACGTCTATCGATTTCAAAGCCCAGCATGCAGTTGACCCCGACTCTGCGCCACTGAACAATGTGCCAAGGGTGCACGTAGCTGAGGATCCGTGTTCGCCCCTAGCACTAGGCGGCAACGAGCATCCTACAAAGACACGAACTTATCAACTCGAAGCAAAGGGAACCCCTAATTCTGCTCTAGAGGTTACTTCAGACGCTACGGCGGAAGGGCTGCCCCAAGATATAAAGATCGCAACGTCACTAGGGGAAAGTGAACCAACAAGTCTTAAGCGATCAACGTCTCCAATTCCTTATATTGAAGGCTATAACAAACGTCGTAAATTTGATATTGCTATTGCGCCGGTCACCCCGACTGCATCGGCCATTGAATCGCGGTCCATAGTTAACCACCAAGCACTCCCAAGATATGAAAACATGGCAGAAAACGGGAACAGTAATGTCCAAAATCAATGCAGCATAGCTTTAGAAAGAGGCCAGCATTACGTGCCAATGTTGCCAACTGTCAATGGCCTTTCTCATACTATGAATCCTGGCAAAAAACTTGCGCACCACAGTTTCGACAGTGGTAAACTGGACCTGCCTCCTCCGAATCCAGAGACCACAAATTCACGAAAAACAGACACGATGCATAGACTTCAACAATGCGATTCTTCCCAAGACGAAGGAGATATTGCTTTTAACGAAAACAAGAATCTGTTGAGTGCTACATCTCTTTCGAAACAGGCCCAACTCGAATCGAAAGCACATGAAATTACATCCCCAAGTGAGCAACAGCTAAAGCTTGTCTCAAGTATAATTTGGGACTTAAGGGGCACAAACTGGATAGCCCGAGGTAAATCCGTCGCGGCTTTCGCCAAATCACCGCCTCTGAAAGAAACTGTCATTCCTAGCCTCAATCCACCTGTCATATATCAGGATCCTTACTATGGTAATGAACTAGATGTGCCTGAGCGGCCTACAGAATGGGCGGGCAAAGAGTTCAAGCTCGAGAGTTTGACTCTCCCGTTTCTTCCGGATTTCGACGAAACTGGCCGCTCAGCTGCCAGTCTGGGGGAAAAGCTTGCGGTTGTGTATAACAGACTGAGTGAAAAGCATGTATATGAACGTCGACAGCAACGCTGCAGACTGCGAGTTTGGGAAATTGGAAAGTCACCACCCTCATATAATGATGTGGCGGACTGGGAACATAAGGAGATCTTGGCGAAAACAGTGTCAAGAGCCCTGAAGTCGAAGGGACAAGCCGGCCTGCAACATGAAAACAGTGTCCACTCACAAATTGAAGGCCCGACACAGACGAATAAGCACGGTTTTCAGTATAACCAGCCACAGAAACCGTCAACTTTGCAAAATAATGCGCAGTATATGAGTTTGATGAGCCTCGAGGTTCATATCAATACACGAGGCAATTTAGCCCCGAATCCTCAAGAAGATGAAATACAGTGCGCGTTTTGGAGTCTTCAGTTGGGAGAGGACCATCCTGATGACCCCGGAACTGGAGGAGTTAGCCATGCAGGAATCGTTGCTTTGTCAGAGGATGGCAAGAAGGCTAAGAACATAGCGAAACAATCTTCAACCCACGTCGTTGAAGAATCCTCGGAGCTTGACCTCCTCGTTCGAATCGTCGAAGTTGTAAGAACATACGACCCAGATATTCTAACGGGCTACGAAGTTCACAATTGCTCATGGGGCTACTTGGTTGAACGGGCAAAGTTGAAGTATGAGTATGACCTCTGTGAGGAGCTCTCCCGCATGCGTACGCACTCTCGTGGGCATTCTGAAAGAGACGGCGATAAATGGGGATTAAGACACACTTCAGCGATCTCAGTCACTGGACGCCACATGATAAATATATGGCGAGCCATGCGCAACGAACTCAATCTGCTTCAATATACGATGGAGAATGTGGTATTCCATCTACTACATCGCCGAATTCCGCATTATTCCTGGCGAGATTTAACTACGTGGTATACCAGTGGAAAATTCGCAGACCTAGCAAAAGTCATTGATTATTATTTGTGTCGGGTGCAGCTTAACCTCGCAATACTGGACCAGAATGAGCTTATTACAAGGACTAGTGAGCAAGCACGTTTGTTGGGCGTGGATTTTTTTTCTGTTCTTTCAAGAGGCTCGCAATTCAAGGTGGAATCTCTCATGTTCCGAATTGCTAAACCGGAAAATTTCGTTTTGGTGTCTCCCAGCCGAAAACAAGTTGGCGCACAAAATGCATTGGAGTGTCTTCCACTGGTTATGGAGCCTCAGAGCGCGTTTTATACCAGCCCGTTACTGGTGTTAGACTTCCAGAGCTTGTATCCAAGTGTGATGATCGCCTACAATTATTGCTACTCGACATTCCTGGGGCGAATTGTGAACTGGCGCGGCGGTACTGGTAAGATGGGCTTCACCGAATATAAGCGGCAGGATCGGCTTCTAGAGCTGTTGAAGGACTTTATCAACATCGCTCCAAATGGGATGATGTACACCAAACCCGAGATTCGAAAGTCTCTGCTTGCAAAGATGCTCGGAGAAATCCTCGAGACCCGAGTGATGGTAAAGAGTGGGATGAAATTTGATGTAAACGACAAAACTACCCAGAAGCTTTTGAATAATAGGCAACTAGCGCTGAAATTAATAGCCAATGTCACTTATGGCTACACATCGGCGTCTTTTTCCGGCCGCATGCCGTGCGTGGAAATTGCAGATAGTATTGTCCAGACTGCACGCGAGACACTGGAGAAGGCGATTGCTCTCGTACATTCGGTCAAGCGTTGGGGAGCAGAAGTTGTTTATGGAGATACAGATAGCATCTTTATCTATCTCAAAGGAAGGACCAAGGACCAAGCATTTGACATTGGGAATGAGATCGCGGAAAGGGTTACAAATATGAGCCCTCGACCAGTGAAGCTAAAATTTGAGAAAGTATATCTTCCCTGTGTGCTTCTTGCAAAGAAGCGCTACGTCGGCTTTCAATATGAGAAAAAGGACCAACAGGAACCGAAATTCGATGCCAAAGGAATTGAAACTGTTAGACGTGACGGGACTCCAGCTGAACAAAAAATTGAAGAGAAGGCGCTGAAGATTCTTTTCCGGTCTGCAGACCTTAGCGCCGTTAAAGACTACTTCCAAGCACAGTGCGAGAAGATAATGACAGGGTCAGTGTCAATCCAAGATTTTTGCTTCGCTAAAGAGGTGAGGCTTGGAACGTACAGCGATAAAGGGCCTCCGCCGCCAGGTGCGCTCATCAGTATAAAGCGCATGTTGGAAGACCACAGAGTTGAGCCCCAGCACGGTGAGCGAGTTCCATACGTAGTCATTACTGGAGCTCCTGGCGCAAGACTAATCGATCGATGCGTCGCTCCGGAGACGTTGCTACAAAGCGACCACAACGAGCTTGACTCCGAGTATTACATTTCAAAAAACTTGATTCCTCCATTGGAACGAATATTCAGCCTTGTGGGTGCGAACGTTCGCGGTTGGTACGACGAAATGCCGAAGATCCAACGAGTTCGGCGGCTAGATGTCGATCCGCAACCGACTGGCCAGCCAGCAGATCTGCCATTCAACAAAAAGACATTAGAATCATACATGAAGTCGTCGTCGTGTCTCGTTTGTCAGGACAAGCTAGAATCCAACACCGCTATCTGCGCAACATGTCTTGGAAATCGCCCATCATCCACATTAGCTTTGCAGACCAGACTAACCGCCATGGAGAGGAAGTATCAGGCACTGGAAGATGTCTGCCGAAGCTGCTCCAATATACCCTGGACTGATGAGGTCAGGTGCGACAGCAAAGATTGTCCGGTGTTTTATTCGCGAGTGAAAGAAAAGGCGAGGCTTACAACAGAGCGGAAAGTCGCCGGCCGTCTGATGGAGAGACTGCAAGGAGATAGTGGCGGCCACGAAGGACTGGAATGGTAATTGCATACACACATGGAATGTCCTTGGGCCAAATGTGCACTCTCTCAGTTTATCGCTCCGCACTGAACCCCGCCAAAGATTCCCAAGGCTTCATGGACAGTAGTAGTACTGTGTAGTTATATCCAGCTGTAATATATGTGGCGCATCTTTCGAGCCGAATTATATAAATAGGAACCCTTCTAAGTTATCACACACAACCTCCTATTTAGCGTGCCTTTAAATTTTTGAGAAAGCTTTTGAGGCTGATGCACTATCTCAGAGGCCACTACCCCGCTACCCGCTACCCGCTGCTCAGATCGTTCTGAAAAATGTCGCTAAACATGATTGGTCAGCGTCGACCGTGCACCCACCGTGCACCCACCACCTCAACTTCAGATGCCACCTTGCTGGCTGAGGAGGATCTTCCCATCCGACGTGCGTCATCGCCAACCCCACGTAATTTCTATCTGGGCTGTGCGTGTAGCCAGAGACGCCTATTGACAGACCATGATGGGAAGGGTCACCTATTTCCTTTTCGTCTACGTTCTTGGTGGCCTTACCTTTCTCCCTCTTCTCGTTGTGGTCCTCATCCTACACGCTTACCTGACGTTCCCCGTTCGCAAGACACCGATAGAGGTGCCGGGAGCCTCGGTAAGCAATGGCCTTCTGCGAGATGGCGATCGGGCCGATGCTGTTAGATCAGCTTCCAAAGGGTTAGATGAGAAGTTTCAGTCTCGCGGCTCTCAAGACTCCGATGTAGCTGCTGGGTATTTCGCCGTTTGCCGCGAATATGTCCCTGGAGGCATTAATGGCAAACCACCGGAGAGAACAACTCCCACGGGCTCTACAGTTGTCACGTCGCCAAGCCCAAGTGTATACCAAAGTATGTACCGCAGCATATTCGACCGAAAAAAGGACACAAATCCATTGGATATCAAGGGCGCCGGGAAGCCAACCAGTAAAGGTGGAAATGTATTTTATGTTGTGTTAAGGTATGGTTATATGCTGTAACGGCAATACGACAGTTTTTTTACTTGTACTGTAGCTAATAATTTGCTAGGCATCAACATATCCTACTCTTCGACACCGAGGAGCAACTCGAAGTCCGCTATGTGCTGTCCCTGGCACACCACGATGTCAGTATATATGGCGGAGGCGAGGAGATACCAGATGGGGAGCTTTTTATCAAGCGCAATGCCATATGCTTGACCCGGAGAGCTGATATTGGAGAAATGACGCCCGACGGAACCCCTTCGAAGCCTTTTTATCTATTTACCGATAGCCTTTCTGAGAAGGAAGACTTCTATTTCGCTTTACTGAAAAATATGCAAAGACGACCCGAAGATTCAGGCAATGTTCCTAAACCTCTACAGTTCGACGTCAAGCACATCATTGAATTGGTTCAACGGCTCCATTCATCCGAGGAGAATATGCAGATACGCTGGTTCAACGCTATTCTCGGGAGAATATTCCTCAGCATTTACAAAACGCCGGACGTTGAGGCCTTTATTAGAGCCAAGATCACCAAAAAGATATCAAGAGTTAAGAAGCCTGCATTTCTGTCCAAGATTGTTCTTCGAAACATTGATATGGGCGAGGGGCCCCCATATATCACCAATCCGCGTTTAAAGGATCTTACAGTCGACGGCGATTGTATGATCGAAGGCGACATTCTTTACACGGGTAATTTCCGCGTTGAAATAGCCGCAACTGCAAGGATAGAACTCGGTTCAAGGTTCAAAGCCAGAGAGGTAGACTTAGTTTTGGCAGTTACCATTCGGCGGGTTGAGGGACACATGCTTCTTAGAATTAAGCCGCCACCCAGCAACCGACTTTGGATGACATTCGAGACCGCCCCACGAATAGATATGTCCATAGAGCCAATTGTCAGCTCCAGACAGATTACCTACACTCTGATCCTCCGCCAGATAGAGAATAGGATCAAGGAGGTCATTGCCGAGTCCATTGTTATGCCATTTTGGGACGACCTTGCGTTTTTCAATACTGATGGAAAGAAGTGGCGGGGCGGTATCTGGACAGACACCGAACTTTCCCAATCATCACCGACCCTCGAATCAATAATTGCCGAGCATGGAGATGTAGACGAGCTGGAGCGAGTAGAAAACCAAACTTTTTCTTCGTCTCTTCCGCCGAGGGAGAAAAGCATGAGTACTCCCGCTCTAGAATCCAGCCCACATGGAGAGACTTTTGCTCGGAAAACCGCAAAGTCGGTCTTTAACCTAGGGCCCTCCAAAAAGAATGCATCGTCTACTAGTGTCGAAACAAAGTCATCAGTGACTTCTAATAAACCAAAATCGATCAGAAAGCACTCATTCGCGAGTGCTGTTGTAAGCACCGATAATACCAACATCGATGCGCTCAAGCTCGAAAGCTTCTCGGACCATAGCTCAGCGGCTTCTACCATGGCTGCTCTATCCGCAAAGTCACCTCCACCTTCAGCGACGGCCAGCCCTGTTGGGTCTCCGTCCAAGCCTTCCAGTGTATTGAAAACCAAGTCTGGCAGTATGTCGTCGTCTGCCTCACGAGAAGCAGATAATGTCGAATGTGCCGAGCTTGAATCCCCAATTGGCGATGAACTGAGGGCCGCATATGGAGAGAGCCTCAAACTAAACCAACATAAGAGCAAAGAATCATTTGCAGAAAGCCCTAGCAGCCTCTCTGATAGTTCGCACGCTGAGGCCATACGCCCTTCTCACCTGGGCCTTACTAGCCAAGACGTAAATCGATCGCTGAACGTAGTGGAGGATTCAGAAGACGGAGCTGGTGTTGGCAGAGAGTCAACCCCAAAACGGAATACTCTTAGTGCAGTTGCCAATGCAGCTGAAAACGCTCGAAAATGGGGATTAAACGCGCTACAAAGAAGCCGTGACCAAACGAAGCTCTCCATGGCCTCTGAACTTGGAGGTGAAACACCCGATTTAACGCAGCCAATGGGTCGCGGGAAACCATTACCGCCTCCTGGCACACCTCTACCTCCGCCAGACAGAAAGACCAAAACTGCCCCTATTCCAGTTCCAAAACGCAGACCACTCCCTCATCCGCATCTGGCCCGACAACCATCTGAAGTCAAGGCTCGAAGCTCCACATCTTCCAGCACGTCCCAGCAGGCCCCACCACTACCTAAGCGGCATTCTCGCAATGACCATGCAGTCTCACAGGAAGGTGTACTCGTCGTCGCAGCGCCAGACTCGGAGCCAGTGTCCCCAACGGACGGATCTGCAAATACTTCTATTTATAATTGGGATGGCGGCGACAACGATGACGAAGCCGACAAGGAAGCTGGCACATCAGCAAGGGAACGTCCCCTCTTACCTAGAAATGTACTAGAAAGTACGGACAGCCTGCACAAATCCAACGGGGATGGAAGCACCAGAAGTTCTGGACCATAGAAATTGTATATGTTAATTCAAGTACATTTTGACCGACTTCGGGAAAATTCCAAGGCGCACGCTGCATTGCGCGACGCCAACTTGACCCTCTACCCCAGCGAAACAACGCGTTGGGGTTTTATTATCAGCCTGTGCCTAGAGAAATAAAGCAAGATTCTCGTCCCCTCTTGCGACGATGTTGCTACTTCATGCTCAGCGTCATGTCGACCAGCTTTTATCGGCTTGACTTTGGTCGGGGAAATTATTGGCTTTTAGACATTCAATCAGATATCCCCACCATCATCAGGCTCCTTGACAAGCTCCAATTATATCCGCCGGAGGACCACTTGTAAGGGATCTATATTACAGTTGCGTTGAGTGAGGTCAGATGAGAAGCAACCCCCAGGTCGTTAAAACTGCTGTGCCTGTGTTTATTCGCAATAGCCTCATTATCATTAAATACCTGGTAGTGAATGATAGTAAAAGCTAAAAGCTACTGTAGGAAGGGCCTTTTTGGGGGTTTATCAAATAAATATATACCCCTACAGTGAATACAATACCAGTGAAATGAAGGAATGACAATAAAGCCTACTCCAATACTAAAATACTATTTGGGTTTCCAGGGGCCTTTATTATTGGTGGTTGTGATAGTTTCTTGGACCTATTCCTGGTGTATTGCCTGTACCTGGAGATTACGTGGTGAGGCGAATAATTGGCCTGCCCCACACCCCGTCATGGGAGACCGGAGCTTGCCGTTTGAGCCTCGCTCCCAAGTGTACTGTATTGCGCGGCCTCACTCACGGAGACAACATAAGCAAACTGCGGCATATTATATCGCTACTCTCGATTCCTTTGGTTTATATACTGCGTTTTATTTTTTGTGCGCGGGTGTGTCCGCTGCTGCAGTTTCAACATGTCACTACAAACAGCACGACACGTCGACAATGCGAAGTCTGATACCCCCAATCTCGTTGCCTTGGTAGATCTCTACAGAGGCTTAAGTCGTCCTGAAGTTAAGCTAATTTAAATGCGATATAGGTCTGAGAGCGAGCTGGCTATCAACATCCGAAAAGCCACCAGCATTGAGGAATCGGCCCCTAAACGAAAGCATGTGAGGAGCTGTATTGTGTATACATGGGACCACAGGAGCTCCCAGTCCTTTTGGGCTGGAATGAAAGTGTGAGTATAATATGATATCAGTCATGGACCTGCTCGGTTTGGGATGATGAGAGGCCTCTGCGGCCTCTGTTGTTTTGCCCAGCTAATAGTGATAAACTCAAGGCAACCTATACTTGCGGACGAGATTCAGACGTTCAAAGCACTCATCACAGTGCACAAAGTTTTACAAGAGGGACATCCCATAACACTTCGAGAATCTATGGCAAATCGAAGCTGGATCGACAGCTTGAATCGCGGAATGTCTGGAGAAGGCCTCCGAGGCTATGGCCCGCTGATTAAAGAATACGTCTACTTCCTGCTTGCCAAGCTCACCTTTCATCAACAGCATCCAGAGTTCAATGGAACCTTTGAATATGAGGAATACATCAGCTTAAAGTCGATAAATGATCCAAACGAGGGCTACGAGACAATTACGGATCTCATGCAGCTACAGGACAAGATTGAGCAGTTCCAAAAGTTAATTTTCTCTCATTTTAAGAGCGGCGCAAACAATGAATGTCGGATCTCGGCCTTGGTACCACTGGTTCAGGAGAGTTACGGGATTTACAAATTTGTTACAAGTATGCTTCGCGCAATGCATACAACTACCGGTGACGATGAAGCCCTGGAACCTCTACGGGGCCGGTACGATGCTCAGCATTACCGGTTGATTAAGTTCTACTATGAGTGCTCCAATTTGCGATATCTCACAAGCCTAATCACAGTTCCCAAACTGCCTCAGGATCCACCCAATCTCCTTGCCGAGGACGAAAACGCACCTAGCTTGCCACAGCGCCCAAAGCAGGAAGTTGAACGCCAACCAACACCTGTCGCTGCACCAAAAAATGAGGAGCCTGACGATATCAGTGAGTTTTGGAAGAACGAACAAAATCGCCAACAAAAAGAGTACGAGGAGCAACAGAGAGTATTGGAGGAAAGGCAAGCCCAACAGCTTTACGCCCAGCAGCAGGCAGCTTTGCAGGCCCAACAAAACTTTGAGGAGCAGCAGCGCCAACTCGCCGAGCAGCAACGCCGAGAACAGGAGGCGCTGATGCAGCAACAAACACAATGGCAAACCCAAGGACGGCTGGCAGAGCTTGAGCAAGAAAATCTAAATGCGAGGGCACAGTACGAACGTGATCAGCTCATGCTGCAACAGTATGACCAGCGCGTGAAAGCCCTCGAGAGCGAACTGCAGCAGATCCAAGCCAGTTACGGCCAACAAATCACGAGCAAAGACGACCAAATCAAAGCACTGCAAGAACAGCTCAATACGTGGCGAACAAAGTACGAAGCTTTGGCCAAACTGTACTCACAGCTGCGAACAGAGCATCTTGATCTCCTTCAGAAGTTCAAGTCTGTGCAGCTCAAGGCAGCTTCGGCACAGGAAGCCATTGACAAACGGGAGAAGCTTGAACGCGAAATCAAGACGAAGAATCTCGAGCTTGCTGATATGATCCGTGAACGAGACCGTGCGCTACACGAAAAGGATCGAGCGAGCGGTGGAAACCGAGAAGAACTTGAAAAGCTGAAACGAGAACTTCGTATGGCCCTTGACCGTGCCGATAGTGCAGAGCTCAGCAAGGGCAACGAGCTCTCCTCCATGCTTTCAAAATACAACCGTGAGATGGCCGACCTTGAAGATGCCCTCCGGAAGAAGTCGCGTGCGCTTGAGGACATGTCAACGAAATATAGGGAAGGCGACAGTGACCTCGAGCAGTTGCTCAGAGAAAAGGAAGACGAGCTAGAAATCATGAAAATGGGAATGGACCAGACTTTGATTGAACTTAATGAGCTCAAGCTATCCCAAGGAGAAACAGACCATGCTTTAGATGGTCAGATTGATGCGGTGTTGCTTTCAAACATTGCCAAAATCAATGACATCATTGATTCTGTCCTTCAGAGTGGCGTCCAGCGTGTAGACGACGCCCTCTACGAGCTCGACTCCTCGATGCAAGCTGGAAACCAGAATGCATCTCCGTCATACGTTCTATCACAGGTCGAGAAAGCTTCTTCGAGTGCGACTGAGTTTGCGACTTCTTTCAATAACTTTATTGCCGATGGCCCTAATAGCACACATGCGGAGATTATCCGCACCACCAACGTCTTTGCTGGCTCTATTGCGGATGTCCTAAGCAATACCAAGGGACTCACGAGGCTGGCCACCGATGACAAAAAGGCAGACCAATTAATAAATGCAGCAAGGCAGTCTGCTCAGTCCACGGTTAAATTCTTCCGTGGCCTCCAGAGTTTTCGTCTGGATGGCATGGACCCCATGCAGAAAACTGACGTCGTCATCAATAATAACAACGATGTCCAGATGAACTTGCAAAAGCTGAACAAGCTTGCTGACTCATTTGCACCAAGCAGTGGAAGGTTAGCTAACAATAAGGGTGACTTGGGAGATCTTGTCGACAATGAACTCACCAAGGCCGCTGATGCTATCGCCGCCGCAGCAGCACGCCTTGCCAAACTCAAGAATAAGCCCAAGGATGGATACTCGACATACGAGCTGCGAATTCACGACTCAATTCTCGACGCCGCACTTGCAGTTACCAATGCCATCGCACAGCTAATCAAAGCGGCCACCGCAACTCAGCAAGAGATTGTGCAAGCTGGTAGGGGGTCGTCGTCTCGCACGGCCTTTTACAAGAAGAACAATCGCTGGACGGAAGGTCTCATCTCTGCAGCAAAGGCTGTGGCGAGCTCCACAAACACCCTGATTGAAACTGCAGATGGAGTCCTATCTGGTCGCAATAGCCCCGAGCAGCTTATTGTCGCATCAAACGATGTTGCGGCCTCTACTGCGCAGCTCGTAGCTGCGAGCCGAGTCAAGGCTGGATTCATGAGCAAGAGCCAAGAGACACTCGAGACAGCTAGCAAGGCTGTTGGCGCCGCATGCAGAGCGCTTGTCAGACAAGTGCAGAGCATGATCAAGGACCGCGACCAGGACGAAGAACGGGTTGACTATGGCAAGTTGGGAGCGCACGAGTTCAAGGTCAGAGAGATGGAGCAACAGGTACGATTCCGAAACCCGTTCCGCGAAAACTTCATGCTAACCGTCCATAGGTCGAGATTTTGCAACTCGAGAATAATTTGGCATCTGCGAGACAGCGGCTGGGCGAGATGAGGAAGATATCGTACCAGGAATAAGAAGGCATCTGCGAAATGGGCTGGATGAATGGGAGCAGTAACAAGAGGACTTCGTACAGGCGGGAGGCACAATTAATGTACAAAATTATCTGCAGGGCCTGGGACATGTATAGTCGCTCTATTGCCCCGCGTTCCCTCGACTTCTTCTCTTTGAATTGCCTTGACTTTCCCTTGACTTTCCCTTGACTTTCCATAGACTTTCAACGGCGTTCCCTCAGTTTTCCCAGTCTTTCCCAGATCTTTCCCTGAACTTTCCCTGAACTTTCGTGGCCTTTCCCTGACCTTCCCTCAACATTCGCTATGGAGCCAAACATTGGGCTGGGGTGGCGGTGAATGAATTGCGCTATTCCTGAATGGGAATGTGCAGTGGTGCATGCAGACTTCCATACTGGCGCTATTCCTAAACAGGAAATATTCCAATAATTACATCAGGGTCCAAAACCTTCGATCGTTCGAACTTTCGCCCCACCGCTTCCCACCGTACGCCGTGATCATGCAGGGCGTACCGAATCAACAGCATGGAATTCTCGAGTACGGCACACCGAGTTCCGGTATGGCGTAAGACAGAGGACATGTCAGATCTCTCGATGCACGGCAAGGCGATGTGACCCTTCCCTCGCATCGCTGCAGGGTCTGGCCGGAACGGGGCCAATAGTGCATCGGGTGACAAGTCTCTTTATTGGGACGACCAACATGCTGCGCTGTGATGTCTCATGCATTGCCGCAACGATCTACGCGTCGCCAAGACGGTAAAAGCGGCGTGTGTGCGCTGAATGGCGGCGGAGGTTTATGGTGATTTGTGGTTCGGGAGAAGGAAGCAACAGTTGGGGAGCTAGCATCGGAAGTAAGGAGAATATCAGAGGGGAGTGGTGGATGGCGGGTGGTGGATGGTGGTGCGGGGAATGCTGGTGGGAATGGGGTTTGGCGGTGGGAAGGGTGGGAAGGCTGGGAAGGCTGGAAAGGGTGCGAATGGTGGATCGACGGTGGAGGGACAAGGTGCGGGAAAGAGCTGACGGCGTGGTTGGGTGGAGTCTGCCCCGCGACTGATCCGGCATGGTCTTGCGGGACGGGGTTGCAGCTAGATCCCTTGGCGCGCTTCTTTATCTGGACGTCACTTCTCACATTAAAAACATGATGCAAGGGCACGAATGGAATGCTGATGTTTCATTCTTCGAGGCCGCCAGCTAAAACAACCGAAAGTCCCCAAGCACTCTCTGTGATGATGGTGCGATCGATAGCTGCTAGAAGTTAGCGGGGGACGAAGTGTGATGGCGGGGAGAACAACGTACGTGGTAGCTGAATCAGTGGGCGCGTATAACCCAGGCTTGCCAGATATTCGGTGGTCTGTGCTGGATTGCTGATGTCAAAAGTGTTGTAGTACTCGTTGTCCGTTCCATCTTCCCCCAACCGGTTATATCCCTGAACCCATCCGACGTGTCACTGTGCACGTTGAAACGTCTCTTCCTGGGCCAGTTTTGATTTGATAGTTGTCATTAAAAACATACCCCATATTTATTCTGTCAATTCATACTCCTCTGGTCCTGGTCGTATTTGCCGTATGTGTGGCGGCCCCTCTGTGAAGTAAACAAGTCAGAAATGATTGAGATTAATTTGACTTGTGACGTACCATATACGAGCCATTGCCAAAAGTTGCCACGAAAAAACAGTTCCAAAGGGAACGCGCCTAAAATTCCTGAGTGCACTGCACCTTCGTTAGAATTTCCCCCAGATTGCCATTTTGAAAGCTTACAAATTGTTTTCAGTTTTGCAGTGGGACTGTCCCAATTTGGCCGTTGGTCTCCAATTTGCGGTACCTGGCCTGCGATAACAGACATCTCTGCACGATTTGGTGTCTCTCCCCTCATGTAAAACGGCAATAGAAGAGTCCAAATAATACCATCGGGGTTTGGGTTTGAGTTCGTACGCTCCAAGTAGGTCGATATCTCTCTAAATAATATTAGTTTACATGGCTATGAAATAACAAGGTGAGACCTACGCCACAATTCTGGCCCGAAGCCAGCATCGAAATACAAGCGGAAGATACATCTTCTTAGATCCACCAAGTATATTGAAACTTTCGTTGAAAATATCGATGATCGTGATAGTTCTCTTGTTAACCTTGACTAGAACGTTCTCAATCCTGCGAAGTTTGGCGGGAATACGGCCGACTGGCGTGTATGTAAACTTAATAGAATTCCATGGAGGCAGCGAAATTGTAGACTGAGAACCCATCCGCTTGGGACGAAGTTTTGGCCGGGCGCCTTTTTGGTGTTCTGGGCAAGCTTGGCTGATGGTTGTTTTGAATTTCTGGATGAGATTGCTGGCTTCTTCGATCGGAACAGTGTCCAAAATATTTAGATCGGACTCTGAATCTGTTCTGGAGATGTTTGTCTTCTTTGCTGCAAATTCCGAGTCATCTGTTTCTGAATTGGTAGCGCTGTTTACGCTTTTGCTGTTCATAAATTTGCTTTGGTCGTTTTTTTGAAGCGTGGACAGGAGGCAATTAATCGATGTTGCCGGCGGGCTGTGGTTGTGTAACGAGTGAGATAATAGCAGTTTCTTTTCATCCGCCTTCGCAAAAACTAGGTCGCTGAGGGAAATGATGAACCTGGTACTGCCAAGAACCTCGAGATCATTGTCATTGACTGGTATAAAGCCAACACTGGGGATAATCCCTTCTCCTTGGCTTTCTCCAGTTCCACTTGATTTGGATAAGCCTTTTTTGAGGTTTCTCCTCGAGTTTTTTCGCTGTTGATCAAACCCCAGAACAATTTCACTTGTTGGCCTTGATACAAAAAAGAATGTAGATGGCTCTGCAAATCTAGATTCAAAATGTGCTCCTTCGTTTGACTTTGAAAAGATGGGGAGGGTGTAGCCGCGTGTTGCTTTTTCCAGGACTATCTTGCCGGTATCCAACAGGGTTGTAAGTGTGGAGTTTTTGATAATGTCGCCATTTGAGTCAAAGGAAACCCCCAAGCGGCGCAGATATTCGAGTGATATGTTGGCATTATTTCCATCGCTACCCTCGCTTTTGCCTATTGATGCTGAGGCTAGTACCTTTTTCAAATGCGGATTCTTCAGGATGACCGTTGCTCTTCCATTCGCGCGGAATTTCAATCCAGATGAACGCCAAAGAACATCTTGGAGTGACGGACAAAAATTGTTTTCCCCAAGGGTGGCGTTTAATTCATTTGTGTTAAAAGGGCCGTATAATACCAGCTTGCGAGCCCTCAGGAGATAGGCAAGTTGACGATTTGGGATCAGATAACCGTTTGGCTTGAAACTTAATCCGATTGAGCGACCGCGTTTAATTTTCATTCTATTTCTGAACGTTGCGTACTCGTCTTCGTCCAGCGTAGAGTTTTCTTCTTCTTCGGTTTCGCTGTCTTGGTCGGACTGACTTTCTTCGCCGGACGTGTCGCTGTCATATCCGTCATTGTAATAATGGATCGAATCGTGATCGCTGATGTAAGATGGAATATCCGCTTCCCCAATCATCTCTCGCCCCTTGCGCAGTTTCTCGTTTGAGTTAGCATCCATTTTTGTCGAAGGCTGGTTGTGTATTTTATGGAATTACCGTTCTGATCAGATAGTGGAAGTTGTGGTAGAAGTTGGTGTTGATGTAACTATTTCTGAAGAGGCTACGGCTGATTTATTCTGTGGCGTCAAATGAAATTCACTTTGGGCCTTCTTTCAGAGACTCCATCTACTTGCTGCTTTTACCGACCGCTTAGTTTACCGAGTATGGTGCAGGCTAATTAAATAAACAAAGAAAGCGGTTATTTTGTCGCATCTCTCGCTTTACTTTTCACAAGCGCTTCGGTCAACTTCAATTCATTCACACCTCGACAACCACTCCTCCACCAACTTTCTCTCATCATCCAATCAACACACCCAACACCACCTTCCTGTTTATTCATTTTACAGGTCGGTATCAAGCTGTGAGCTCCAACAACAATACAATTGCAACTGTTATTTTCTCAGCTATAGTTTGCACCAACGTCGTCACGAGCTATGTCGCTTCATACGACAGACATGAATTTCACACCAACCAACCTGGCCCGGTCCATCTCAGCAATTCTTTCCGGTCAAGTTACCGGCAACAATGTCATTGCGCACATACAGTTGTCCGGTATTTTTGATCAGCTCGAGCAAAATGAAAAGAATTGGCTGCTTTACGGGTTCGCGTGAGTACTTTGACTACTTCTAAATGCTCACTTTTTGACTTCTTCACAGCTTACTCATCAATTCATCATCTGAATTCACTGTCTTGAATGATCTTGACAGAGTTGTTTTTCATCCGTTTGGTCAAGGCCCCCAGTTTGGGCAAGGCATCTTTTATTCGCCGGATGCAGGTGCATCTGAGCCCGCTGGCGAAACCATGGCCAAGGTTCCAAGACCGCCAAATGCATTCATTCTGTATCGCAAAGATCACCACCAACTTGTCAAGGATGCAAACCCCGGCATTCACAACAATCAAATCTGTAAGCCAATTTAATATACTGATAAGACCTATGAATTAATCATTTTTAGCTGTCATCCTTGGCCAAAAATGGAATGGGGAGTCAACCGAAGTTCGCGACCACTATCTGGCCCTTTCAAAGCAGGCCAAACGCGACCATTTGCTGCAGTATCCGGACTATCAGTATCGCCCACGCCGCCCAGAGCAACTGAAGAGACGTATGACAAAAGAAAAGAAGCGCAAGTTGATGGCTAGATTCGTGGCCGAGGAGAATACCGCAGACGGCAACCAGGGCGGTAACTTGTCGAAAGGTACTTGATTAAATCCCCTCTATCACATAGCCGCAACTAATATTTCTAGATGCCTCTGACCTCAAATTTCTCATTCCAAAGACAGGCTCGCCAAATGTTCTTTTCCTTGGGGCACATAGCCCAACAAAAATCGAGTTGGCGAAAAGCGTTATTAACAGCGCTGCCATGGATATTGACATTGTGTCCTGGAACTCTATCACCGCCGATGTTGACCTGATGCTGAATGATGACGCCCAAGTCAAAGATGGCCGCATTCCCACTACTGGAGTTGCGCCTGGTGCTTATCTCTGGACAAGATAATGGGCGGATTAAGCTTTGATACCCGCACATGAACGTTGCGTTCAATCGCCCGCAGCCACTGCACACATCATCCACAACTTCGAATTTTCCCCGTTATGACACGGACATATGCTTGAGGCCTTGCAAATTCGAACATTTCGAGCCAATTTCAAGATGGGGTTTGCTTCAGTGTCATCCTCGAACTGATTGTCCGGGTTTGTTTCTCATCGGAACAATAACACTACTGTATGGCGGCACGCTATTGACAAATCTGTTTTCTTTTCGTTCGGCGGAATTTGGTTTACATACGACATCGAGAACACCAGATACCACCATGACAGAATCAATCTTCCGTTGGTGAAACGATTCCGATAAAGCAGTGTTCACCATATGGGTCCATACTGCCAATGACGATCTCAATAAGTAAGTTATTCAGGCACTCATATGGCCCGAACGAACTATGGGAGCTATAAACTAACCTGAGCCAGGAAACTCGAGCGTTACACTTTTATGACAATGAATTGCTAGTTTACAAGGAGATGGAAGAAATTAGTTAGATGTCAAATACAGATCGGGCAACAGGTTTCACTAGGAAGGGGTTTTGCTTGGGGGTTGTGTTATTTCTGGGATCTTCAGCATCGCATGGGACAGAACAACTGATCAATAAATGTTCCTTTTAAGACAGAAAATCAATCCACTATTTGTTGTTCCCGTTAATAATGATTGTTGCCCTAAACATGCCAAAGCTGCTGATGCGAATTTAATTTTCTCATTTCTGATGTGTTGCAACCTGCGTCTTAGTGAGCTAACCCGAAAAGACAATTCCAAACTTCCAGCTTGGGGCCTGTGCGTCATCCCAAAAAGGAAATTCCAAACGTCCAGCTTGGGGCCTGTGCGTCATCCCAAAAAGGAAATCCCAAACTTCCAGCTTGGGGCCCGTGCGCCATCCCAAAATGGAAATCCCAAACCTTCAGCTTGGGGCCCGTGCGTCGTCCCCGAAATGGAAATCTCAACCTTTCCCGCTTGGGGTCCAAGGCCTCTCTGTACACTGTGGTATTGCCTACGTCTTTCCCATGATGGTTCTAGCTAACTACTACTTCAATACCTGCGGATCGTGTACGATTTCTAGATTGGAAAGCTCAAAACTTGGGAATATAGGTTTGCAAGTTCCAATATCTAGTATAAAAGCAGTGTGGATGCTTCCCTCACTTCCCGGAAGCTGTGTGTGGTTGGATATCTTTTGCCATTGCGTCCAAGCTGTGACTCCCGTAGCCCAGTCATTGTAAGTTGCTTCTTCTACTGAACTTACCTTCTTGCTATGAGAGAACAACTATCTGGCAGCATCCGCAACCCATTCGCTGCTCCATATAAAAGTTCCACAGCGCCACTGTGTGCCTCGCTCCTTTTCACCTGAAGGGCCAAGTGGTCTGGCACATATA
This sequence comes from Pseudogymnoascus sp. BL308, assembly GCA_001630595.1. Classification (NCBI taxonomy): domain Eukaryota; kingdom Fungi; phylum Ascomycota; class Leotiomycetes; order Thelebolales; family Thelebolaceae; genus Pseudogymnoascus; species Pseudogymnoascus sp. BL308. Next base: position 37,565 of record LMYD01000557.1, on the reverse strand, counting down.
TAAAACGACCGTCCGCAATTCACGCCCGGTTTCTTCGTCGACAGCATTTTGCAAGGCTCGCTATGCTCGCACCGAGGTGCTATACGTGTTCCAAGAATCTTTGACCATGACTCTTTGGCTACGATTGGGTCGATAATATCTTCTCCTTTGTCAATGTTGACGGGAGTTGACAAGTGTCCAGCTTCCTCAGGAGAATTGTAGCCTTCGCTAGCGTTACGTGGAACATGCTTCTCTTGGGTTTCCTGATCCGACCGCGAAGTCAACTCTTGCCTCAAGTATGGGCTGGGAGAAGGGTTACTATTGGCAGAGTTGGAAGATGGGGTATTGGCGTTGACATTGGGCTGTCCGCCCAGAGTTTGTGTTTTCGGCATGAAGAAGCCTTGTAACGTGCTTTGCGCCATTCTCTGCGGATTCTTGCTTGTTGAAGCCTTCGCACTGGCAGATTTAGTGCGTTTTTGATCTCGTTGAAAGGTCAAAGATTCGGCAGGGCGCTTGCCCCTATCAATCACGGAGTTGATTACTTTGCCAGTATCGCAATTAGCTGTTGCTTTCTCCTGTTGCTTTATAACTGCAGGCTGTGGAGCCGTGCTAGAAAGATCTTTTAGGCCCCTTTCTGCCACCCCGCAGTCAGCACCTGCTGTTGGGCTTTCAGGCCTGGTTTCACCACCAACTCTGGCCAAACTTGTGAGGCTTTCTTCTTGGGTAAGAGGCGGCTTCTTGATAAACATATCTCGGATATTACGCCTTCTATCAAATTCCGGTAGGAGTTTGGCGGACGTGGGAAGCAGATCTCTGACGGTCCAGTCACGCTGGCGAAAGCCATCCTGAAACATTCCCACCGCGTTCATAACGTCCTTAATATCAGTTTCCCTCCCGTCAAGATGTACCTTATCGCTGATGACGGCATAGACTGGACAGTGATCCGACCCCATAAGCCCTTCTTGGATATTTGACTCGGAAAACCAATCCTTGCAGGCTAGACTCGCGCATATATAGTCGATGCGAGATCCAAAATTGCCTGGCCGTGCATTCTTTTTTTGGTCCCAGCACGTGAACATGCCTCTCCGCTGTTTGTGGAATTTACGGCATATATCTGTTAGAACCGGCCCAGGCCGACATTCATCTCTTTCACCGTAGACTTTGCCATGTTCAACTAAATGGTTAAATAATCTTCGAGCTGGCGCAGAGAAGAATTCTTCGGCAGTAACCCCTTCCTTTCGCATTCGCTCCTGGGAATTCGCCGTATCAGTCTCCTCCCGGATAACATTCAAGTCCCCAGCCAGTATCACTCTCTTTCCAGCATCCACTAGATTTCGAATCCTCGCATCAAGGACATTCAGAAAGCCCAGGCGAAAATGATCTCTAGTTTCGTCACGGTTGGCTGGGCAGTAGGTTCCGATCAAAACAAATGCAGGGAATTCGAGTATCAAGCAACGGCCTTCTGAGTCGAGCGTGGCAGCATCTAACGTGCAATCCCCATACTGTGATATTGTTGGATATCCGCCAATTCTCTCATCGTCAGGGAGATCAAAAAAGCTTTGCGAGCTCCCAGGGGGGCAAAGAATGCCAGTAATTCCTTCTTCGGCTCGTATAGGGGAGCAGACGCTTGAACGAGTATAGATGGCGACCCCAGAATACCCTGTCGTGGTGCATGAGCATAAGTAAATATATAAACTGCTGGAAATCGTGTGGTCACCTTTTTTATGCTTGGGGAGACTGAAATACGCATCCCAACCAGACACAAGAACCATGTCATCTTGAAGGTCCTTTCTCTGGATTTTTGTCTCTTGCATAATAACTATATCTGCCTCGAGGAGGTCAAACATTGCCTAGTTGATTGTCACTATGGGTTCATTTCCACTCTTCTCGAGCATGAATATAGTTGAACTAACCGCAAAGGTTTTCTTCTCGCGCCATGGTTGATATCCGAACGGGTTCCTGATGATGAGTGTGAGCGACCTCAGCTTAGTTGCAGGTATAAATGGCATAAACCCGACTTCCTTCAATGCGTAGTATTAAGCATGAGGATACTGACCTTATTCCATTCACTGCAACGAAATAAGTCACTGTAGGTGTTTGTTCTGAAAGTAGACTTACCGTTCCAAGTCGTTATACGTAACCCCATGGTGAATTATCACCATATGATGTCAGGTGCACCAGTGAGTTCACTGCATCATTTCCATAAACTTATAAGCATCCAGAGATGAGGTCTCCGAAAATTTCGATGCAGGTTATCCATATATTTAGGTCTTTCAACCTGGACCAAGACTCACCATAGAACATCACTGCCACGTGACCTAACATACCTCTGATGCGGCTCCAGTGTCCGATGACTAATCGGTTATGACTAGCGTGAAAGTCGGTCCACCTCGTCGTTCTCCGAGGCATTGCTCAATTGACTTCCAATTGCATGTTATTAAAGCACCATGTTCTCTTCACGCACCATTGTCCGTGCTGCGGCACCTCTTCGCTCTCAAGTAGTGCGACAAGCTATCCAGAAGCGCCTTGCGCACGCCGAGGCCAAGCTCCCAGCCGGCCTCCAGGATAACGCTTTCAACCGCGAACGTCAGGCCGTCAAGGACCATGCGGCCGCTACCTCTGGTAAGTTGTGAAAATCGATGCCAGAGAAGAATGTGAATTGGTGCTGATCTTGTTGTGATACAGATTTGTGGCGTAAACTTTCCATCTAGTAGGTCGCCCAAATCCATCGACCGAGTGTCGGAATCCGGTGTGTCCACGGATCAAATAGCGACGAGAGAGCAGGATAGGCGGAAGATGATTGAGTGGGAGGCGTATAATATAATGGAGAGCTGACCATGCACAGTGCTGTGATCCCCTGCCTGATCATTTCCGGTGTCAACGCCTACAACCTTTGGAATGAGCATTGGGAGCACTGGGCACACAGAGAGCCACTGGAGGAGCGCCCTGAGTACCCATACCAGAACGTCCGCGCCAAGAACTTCTTCTGGGGAAACGGAGACAAGACTCTTTTGTAAGAAGCCACTGCAACATCCAACTTACAAGCTGGACTGCCACAGATTCTTTTGGGGGTAACAATTACTGACCCATATTATAGCTGGAATGACGCGGTTAACCACCACAAACCTGCGGAATAAGCTGGACACGTTTTTTGTTTTTTGAAGGAGCTAAAATGGAAAAGTGACCACGTCATGTGGCGATGGCTCTGGAAATAATTGCGGACAGAGAACCTGTACATTATCTTGCAGTCTACATAAACAAATGAGCTGAGAGCAGCATCTCATATTCTATGATTTTAATTTTGTCCATGTGGCACCTTGGCCTGCCATCAGAGCAATGCAGAAAGTGCAGCGTTGTAAATTTTCGAAGGAGATGTCGCTATCTGGTTGTACTTCAGAACTCAACAAGGGCAATCGTAGGAAAAGTAGACACGAAACAATTTTACTGTATGTTGTAATTTATACCGCCATCAAGTTATTATACACCCCCTTCACATTAACCACCGCCTCAATTTCTCCGAGAGCGCTCAGAACCAACACTTTCTTCGCAATACACTCGCTCATTCTCCCCTTATTTCCTAATTTGGACCATTCCCCAAGACAACGCCCGATAGCCTCCAAGGCTAGTGATAACATATCCTTCCGTTGCAAGCTCTGGGGGACCGCCTGCCCTGCTTGCCCCATGTAAGCATCCACTTGAAACCCCCACAACTCTGCAGATAATGCGGCATCCTCGCACTCTAGTGCACGTGGAATAATGGTAGTGAGAATCCGAGATGCGGCAGAGAACTCATACAGCGAGGTAAGAACAGAAGCAATGATTCCTACGGCCTCCCACAAAGGCGGAAGTAGGTGCGCTCGCCAAGCAATAGTTGCTGCACGAACTGCAACTGAGAAGCCTTTCTGTGGACGGCCACATTTGTTGAAGAGGAGAGCTTTCATGTTGAGAAGCTTGAGGCGGAAGAATATATCTTCTCCTTCGCGTTTGAAGCCTAACGTTATTTCTTCAACGCGGCAAAGGGCATTGTCGTAATTGCCGCGTTGAATCATTAACTCAATATGCAGGATATTAAGCTCAAATGAAATGTCCGGGTCGCCATCTCGGCATTGGAGGAGCTGTGACAATAGTTGGTCTGCACTATCGAGGTTCCCTCCGTGTATGTCTTGTCGTAGTTGCAGAATTCCACGAAATATGAGCCAGTATTGGCTTGCATTCAGTGATCGCAGAGAGTTTGGATCTAGCTGTTCAAGTTTTGCACAAGCTTCGGTGTATTGGCCATTCTGACCAAGGAGGTAGGCGGAACGGCAAGAAATTTTGAGAATGTCATCGAACGGGGAGAAGTGGGAGTAACTATGGAGGAAGCCTTCGCAGTATGACCAGGCAAGGTATGTGATGCCGAGACGGCTCCACAGAGATGACTGTAACAACATCTGGACCCCAACATTGCTCATCATGTTCTTACTCACAGTGAGCTGTGAACTTCTCAGGATGTTTTCAAATGCACCCGAGACGCTTTCTCCCGCAGAAAGCCCCATCTTGGCTTCACTGAGGAGAGAAGAGCCCCACAAGCTCCACATACCCGACTCTTTGGCCTTAACACGAAGAAACGTAAGGCCCTCTCGTTCTATCCCCAGCATATTGGTCTTGTCCGCCGAGTTTATAATCGTTGGGTGTGCTTTGCCGAAATGATACAACCAGCTCAGGCTAAAGTTTAAACAGCCCATATCTTTATTCTCTCTTGCTGTAGACACTGTCTCTTGCATTGCAGCCGCTGCTTCTTGGTAGCATCCAAAATCGGCTTGAAGTACTGCAAGATTTAGCAATGCATACTGATAGAACAGTCTGTCCCTGCTCTGCATGGTATAGTCGAAGAATCTATGCAGGTTGTCAAAGGATGTGGGATAATCTCCCGCTCGCCAAGCATCAAGAAATCTACTGCACATTAGAAGAGATCTTGCAGTTCATTTCAATAATGTAGATATAACCATACTTAACATAATGTGATAAGCTCGGTATCATGACATCGCCGCCAAGGATCTCTTCAAATTGTTGCTGAAGAGTCTCTGGGACTCTGTTTCCAAGTTCTTCTATCATTAGCTGTGCATATGTGACCGGACAAAGACCACTTACTCTGCATCTGCTCGATTTGAAATTCAAGCAGTTTCTCGACGTCATTCGTGCTAACTAGCCCGTCCGATCGGCCATGATGCGTGAAGACATTGGGATAGGCCACATTGACTAATGTTTGCAACATATTCTGGTCCCACTCGTTGTCCGCCTCTTCCAACACAGCATCGAAGCTCCAGGTTCCCGCCCTTGGGTTCCTTCTCCTCCAGGTACCGAAGGTAACCTGACGATATGCAATGAAGCTTGTCCACAGGTTCAGCGTGTCCTGAAACTTCAGCCTGGTGAACTCCAATTGAGCTCTTCGTACAAAGGCCCCAAACGGACTTGCCCTCGATAGTAAGATCATGGCTTGGCTCGGCGGGGGAATTCCGATATCTGTGTCCATTTGGGTATCCTCGCGGGTTTTGATGAGCAGGTGCGACCTCCGCTCAAAGAAAACATGCAGAGCATGGAGAGAATTTATATCCCACAACTTCATCAAGAATATATCCCATAAGGTTCGGCCTGGAAGGCCAGACGCTGACGGATAGGCACCGAGAAGTCTCTCAAAGTCCTCGATTGAAATGATAAAATTGGCACGATCTTCCCGTGTTTCGTTGCTTGAGAAATAATCACGGGGCTTTGGAAGACTTGGAGGTAGTAAATTAGAAACAATAAACGACAGTATGGGAACTGTAGATGGGATTGGAACTGCTGAATCCGTGTACAATTCGATCAGGCATAAAAGCCCGATACTAGCAGGAGTCAAGTATCTTGCCATGACGAAGGCTTCCTGGGTCGTTTGTAAATGGATACAGCATATCTTGGTTGCCAACTCCGATGGGCTTCGTTACAGTTAATTGTGACCGTAAATCTCCGGATTTAAACCCATTGTTCTGTTTAAACGGTCACCAAGGTGTTTGTCTCGAGGCGTATTTGGATTTGGCCTTGGATCCAAATAGTCGCGTTACATGTTTGCATTGAAAGCAAATAATTCACGTGGTCACGTGGTATATTCATGGGCGCTATAATCTAAGTGATCAGGTATAGGCACTCAATATCACCCGGTCTTCATTGCACAAGGGCTAAGTAGGCTACGAAGGTTTACTGCCATTCCACCTGATATTTGTGCCATGTTTGCTCTTCAATTGGCCTTCCTCCAATCCCCCATCTTCCATAGAACCGTCCATTGTGGCATTGTTTGTTGCCCATATGCTCTCAATAGAAATATCAAACTTCCCCGGCACCCGATCGATCAAGCCAATTCCAATAGTCCTCACCTTTTGCCGCATTAGTTCTGTTTGTGGTTCCATCACAGTTCCATGATTCGTGCGAACAAAATCATTCCACTTAATGAGAATAGTTTCCCATTCACCCGGTTTTCGAGCATATACCCTGTGCTGGTGTATATCACTCGGTACAATTGATTCTGTTTGTAGGTTGACGAAGTACTTCCGCCCATCAGACTTTATACGCATGGCTAAGTATGTGTATGGGTCGATGTCCCAGAGACTTCTTCCAAATATCGTTGGTGGCCTGTCTCGAGTTCTCCAAGCAGCATAGCCGGTCCGTTGGATTTGAGGTTTGTTTGCTGGAAGATCAATTGATATGTCGCCGTGGAACCTTGCATATCCCCGGGTGTTATTTGGTGACTTGGAACTCGAGGAGACATCGGGCGGGTTCCAGTCGAGATTGGCTTTGGTAAATCCACCCATATCAGCGTCGGACATAACTTTACATGCGGCGATTTGTTCTGGGCTGTCGAAAGACGTCAAAACATAAGGGGCTGTGGGAAGCCTAACAGCCTCGCCCTTTAATGCTGCCAAGATGAAAAAGATCAGCAATTCGTCACTGGTGAGAATGAATAGTAGTTTCCGGGACGGGCTTCCCTACCTAGCCTTGAATATCTCTGCAGCTCATCGATGCTTCGACCAATAAAGCCTCGGTTTAAACTTCCGGTGACCCTCATTCTGTCCTCTGGAGGAAGCTTGTATCTCACTTGTTTCGGTCTCGGTATCAAACGTTGTCCCGAGTGATTGTGGTAGTGTAAAAACAAACTAATTTAAGAAAGACGCCGCTCGTACAGTATTAAAAGTAACGGAATTCCATATACATTAAGATAAAGCTTGTGGCCAGCGAACACGATCAAAGCAAGGTCTCTTGTTACGCTGGTACCGTTCAGGCAAGTCCGGCAAGGTGAGCGCCATCAATCTTTTGAGGTTCAACATCATCGGATAAATTAAGACCCCTCGGCACAATTTTAGTCCGTGCACCCCTACAACCCTCTATTCCGACGGAGCTCTCCGTACTCTCCAACGTCATGGGCCCAACAACAAAACGTGTAAGTTGATGAGATTCTGAGAAACATCTAAGGGATGAAGAAACTATCCATACTTTCATATCTCTCTTGATATTTTCATTTTTCGGTGTCTTAAGCTTTGTGGCGGCTTCTAATATTTCCTGAATTGCCACCATACGGACATGTTGAGATCGTGCCTCAAACTCAAGAGTCTTTGCGCTTGAAGGCATTAGAAAGCAATCACTGCCCCAGGCGCAGGATGGATTTCAAGCGCTTGCCTTTGATATCTTATTTTCCCTAAATATGTGCTTTCGTCGGGTAGTTCTGATTTCATACTTCGTTTTATATTTGTATAGTACAGTTCATATTTTTTTCTTTTCTTACGGGGTACTGTCAGAGGGAGGGAAAACCTCGTACACGTTCGAGGAGCAATCATCCGAGCACAGCCACTGGCACTTATTACCAATGGCATGGCCTTGTCGAAAACCTGCATCACCACAATTAGGGTTTCTTGTTTAATTTGAACTTCAATATCACCCACGCAACTCTCCTCTCCAACCTACAGCTACCATCAAGTCACGGCCTGGAGAGGAAACGCGGTCACCACATGACCCCCGCCCTTCGCGCGTAAGGTCTCGTGGTCAGGAACCCCCGGCATAAAATTAAGCCGACTTCAAACCAGTCAAACAACCCCAATTCAGCTCTTGAGCCCTCTCGCTGGTCCAATATTCTCAAATGCGTATAGCGTCAATTTCTCTAGCGCGGTCCAGGATCAAATAAATCAGCCCCCATCACCCCCCCGGTCCTTCCACCCTTCTTAATTCTTGCCTCTTATTTCTTTTCACTCGTATTTTCGGTCCACACTCACTTTCATTCTACATTCCTTATTTTCAAACACCCTCAATTTCTTCCCCTGCCTTATTCCCCAACACACTCACTCACTTTCCTTCCTACCTTCGTTCTTTCCCAGTACTCTCACTTTCTTTCCTACCTTTCTTATTTCCCAACACTTTCACTCTCTTTCCTATCTTCCTTAATTACCCAGGGCTCTCATTTTCCCTTTCCATTTGTCATCTACACTCTTTTCATTTGTCTGTACAAGCAGATTCTCCAATTCTATAACTCTTCCATCCCGACAAAGGTAAGTGGTAATGTTTAGCACAGATGAGTGTCAGCTTTGTACCTTGCGTTGACACATGCGGCTTTCCCATGTGGCACCAGAATTTCTATTTACCCTGCTTTACAATGCGCTAACGTAACGCGCCCAGCTCTCATTACAGCCCAATACCGTCTCCAGTCATTACGATGTCCAATAAATCCAAGATCAGCGCGGCTGAAAAAGAGATCTGCTTTGGATTTATTCAGAGCCACCTGGGTACGGGGTCTTCCAAGAGTATCAACTTCAGCGAGACTGAGTTGAGCCCCATCGCCTCAGATGAATCCCCATGCAAGAGAAAAGGTACGTTTCTCAACCTCGTTTCTCAAAGACAATATCACCGATTCACAAACCATTTATACTCCTTCATTTTTGCTGTTAAGTCTCTCATCTTCATTTTTTTATGTTCTCGTGTTGTATTTTATTACTCGATTCGGACCTAGGGATTTGTTAACAACCTTGCTACAGGTGAAACCACAACTGTAGAATCGGAATCATCCTTCTGCAACGACAACGACAGTGTTCATACACCAGAAAAAGCGTCGCCGCGCCTTGTCACTGATACTGAGTAAGTATCCTCTGTCGATTTGTTTTCAGTTGTTGTTGACAGGTTTCAAGCACTCATTCTTTCATCCGTCCTGGCAAAGGCACACAAGAACACGATCCTTTCATTGCCAGTACTCCATCTGACGAGTATGGTGGATCTCCATCCAACCGTGGAGCACGCCGTCGTGCTTCCCGTGAGCATGCGAAGAAACTTGGCTCTTGCCGTTCAACCCCGTCTGCGAACGATAAGATCATGAAAAACTGGCGTGTCACTGAGGCTACCTCTGACGGTAGCTCTCCATCTGGTGTCAAGCACGTTCGTGGTGGCCCTCATGCCTGTGTCCCAGATACTGTTATTATTGACAAGAACAATTGTCAATTGTATTATTCTCCAGACAGTTGTCTATTTGTTGCCAAGTAAGTACAACACCAAAGGTATAAATTCCATGGCTTATGCGGTTGTTGCCAGCCTGAATAGCCAGCATGACGAGGTTGAGCTTGAGGCTGCAGTTACCGAAGTCTTCCGCAAGTACGGTACAGTCTACGTCAAGATCACCCGCGATAAGAAGAATATGCCGATGGGCTTCGTTCAGTTCACCGTGAGCATTCTGCTGATGTGCCATCGTATGGCCTCTGCTAACCTCCTATAAGAATAGTTCCGATGCTGCCCGTGCCAGAGACAAGGCTAAAGGCACAGTTATTTTCGGTCGTGGATGTCGCATTGAGTGGTCCAATGCCAACCGTGGGTTCCAAATTCAAATTTAAGTAACCTCGCTAATTCTAACATGTTCTAGGTAACTACCATCTTACACGTCACGACGGTATCGACGTTACCGAAGACATGGCTCGTGCCGTCCTGGAAGAGTTTGGTGAGCTCGAGCGTATACACTTTCCGACTGAAACTGAGATTGTTATTTTCAATCTTGGCCGTGGCCCTCTTATCACTTTCGTCAACTACCAGAGTGGCCGAGAGGCTTTGAATGTAAGTAATCACACACCAATTGCCCCAATTACCATTGACAATGTCTACAGGAGCTCCGTGATTCTGACGAGTGGAACTTCCAAGCCAAGATTAATGAGCGCAATGCTTCGCCTTTCCAATCTGGGAAGTCTGCCGCTTCCCGTAGCAGTTTCACTGGGAAAGCCAACCTCGGCCATCTTGAGGTTGACCAGCGTTCGATATTTGTCGCCAATCTTCCCGCAAACGCTACGGAGTCTCAGGTCCATGACCTCTTTGATAACATGGGTCACATTGTCAACATCACCATTAATCGTCGCCCATCCGTTCGTGAGGGTATGTTTTAAACATCCATGGCCATTCCCAAACTCGCACTGACTTTATTTAGGGTGTGACGTGAATGTTTTTGCGTACGTGGAGTTTGCGAACCCTGGTTCCGTCCAGGATGCAATTGAAGCTATGGTAATACTTGGTCCCTACCCATCATTCGGAAATGAGAGTCTAACATAGTTCAGAACATGTATTCATATGGTGGCAATCGCCTCAAAGTCGATCAGAAGAAGCCACAGGATATGATCGCATCTGCTCGTCGGAAGCCTCTTGCTCAACGCATCACACATGACGGCAACGGTACCACGGCGGTGACTCCATCATACTATGGGTCACCATACCCATATATGGGATATCCGCCAACCCCTTACACTGGTAGCACCTACCCCGGATATGCTCACTATCCCTATCACATTGCACCATACTGCTACCCTAGCAGTCCAGGCTATGCCGCAACCCCAGTCTCCGACAGCAGCAACGGTCACGGCCATGCCACTACGGGCCCGCCTCCAGTATTTGCCATTCCAACTCCGTATGGGCAGGTTGATTACTACGGCCAAAATCAGGTGCTTCCGTACGCTGTTCAATACGGTCCTCAGGCTCATATCTTCCAGCATACAGCGACTGGCGACGGCTCAGATGCCAATGTTTTCAACACTCCTTCCGGTAGTGGCGAAGCTACCGAATCGTACCAAGGTGTGCAGTGAGCACGCTGCATCGTGTGTTCTTGGCGTTGTCCGTTGATGTGATAGGTCTCTCTCACTCAACTGGTCATTTCATCCCCAAGCGACAAATATTATCTCTACTGTTCTGTTCTATCAACTAGCTCTCTATCATGGCTTTCTCAACGCCAGTGCTGATGAATATCTCTTCGATTTTCCCGGCCAAGTGCAATTCGCTTCGTTGATATATCATGCGACTCGTGGGTCTTCGACAGGTTCGCTCAGGATGTCGTATACCAAGCATTCTGTCTCAACGCACTGATCTACTCAGCTCTTGCGAAGTGTTTTTCGTGCCAGCCTGTGGCTGGCTGCCGAGAAATATATCAGATGGCATCGCAATTTTCAACAAGCTGGTTAATGTGGAAACAATCTGTTTCCAAGGTTTGTCATGCTGGTGGCATGATTTTAATGGTAATATTGGCCCGCTCCGCCGGTTTCTGCATAATCATGGCAAATCCGACATAGGATAGGGTTCACTCAAAACACCCACAGAAAGCAATTGCTTGCAGCTATTTCAGTTAAACTGCTCGGGCTAGCTCCTTTAGATAGTGGTTTACAATAATAAACGGCTTTCAGTAAATTTTGTGCGAATTATCAGGTTGAAATACTTTTTTGAAAAGTGCTTGATGTTCTTCTCTGCTGTCTTCTATATAACGTAACCTTCCTATCACGGCTAGAGGCGGCATAGCGCTGGTGCGGCACGTGGTAGCTAAAGTTACAGGTTACTAACTCGAATTAGAGTGCTAAGTGCATCCAAGAACCAAAGCTAACCAAAGCTAAATTGGCGATACCGGACTGGTGACATTTTTTATTTCTTGTACGTACTTGTACCTTTATTTATTACCAGCGTACTTGGCTCTTTATTGATGCCCCACTGCCATTTTATCTTATCGTTTGCATCGATCGCTGTGACTCCAAATCCAAAAGGAAAAACTTCCAACAAGTCTTCAAATCTTGAAAAGTCAACTCCCCAACAGCTTCTACCGTGTATTATCAACCCGAGACATAGAATCTCCAGAGTCACGCCATGGGACAACCTTCCACGCAGGCATCAAATGCCCTGATCTATATTACTTATGGATCCTTCCTGTGCGCCCCTCTCCCGTCAAATATTTGCTACCAGTCTCTCTTATGGAGAAGAAGAGTATTTTGGAACTAACTTGTCGTGCCTTTAGGATTTTTGGGTGTGCCATCGCATGGCGGCTCCGGCATCAGAGCAAAGACGAATTCCTCTCCAGCAACAGAACGCAGTCTGGTTAGATAACCTCCACACAACCTTTCCATGTCAGGCGTCAATTCTGCTTCCCAACAGCTGCAGCGCCTTCCCCAATTGACCTCCTCCCCCATACTAGAAAGACAGCAGCTAATGTTTAATCATAGCTGGACCGTTGGCGCTTAACTTTGTCGCTTCTGGTGAGTACTTTGCAGCGCCCTTGCTTTCGAATCGGTAAACGGCGGCAGCAATTCTCGTATATATACGGATTCCCAGCGCAAACAAGCAACATGAATATCGTCCAGTAGAGTGAAATACTCTTCAACAAATTCCAACTGCAAGCCTTGAGTTATGAAATCATAAGGTTCGTATTTGCAGAAAATACCGTGTACGCCTCGAGCCTTCTTCTTGGCACTCTGGAGCAACCACTTTACGGGATAGGAATTCGGCCTGTGTTGGCTTTGGAGGCCAGGGAGATGGCAGAGGCGGCATTGTGTGGCTTCACTACGGGCGCTGAACCTGGCAGATAACTGAGATACACCTCATTCTCTATGTCCACATAGGGAGAGATATCTCAGTGCATTTTCCAGGTGAAGCTGAGATTGTACCGTGATTACTCGATCAAGTTAATGCTTGCGTGGGAAAGTGCTGCCGCCTCGAAACCCCTTTCCCCCATTTTTTCAGACTGCTAACATCCCGGTTTTTTTAATTGAACAGCCTTGGGTTCCGGTATTCTGTTCGCATACCCACAACTAGCTACTCTTACTGGCGTGCAGGGCGTGATCGTCTATGCTTTTAGCTCAGCAGCCCCTCTTATGATATTTGCTGTCCTTGGCCCAATTATTAGAAATAAATGCCCCGAAGGCTTTATTCTCACAGAATGGACAAGACAGAGATATGGTGTTATTACGGCTATGTTTCTCAGCTTTCTCACTCTAGTCACGATGTTTCTGTATATGGTAGCAGAACTCTCTGCAATGCAGCAAATCGTCGGTGCTTTGACAGGGATGGATGGCCTGCCAGCGATCATCGTGCAAGCTGTCGTAACGACGATATATACCTGTAAGTCGCTCTTGCCAGTTCATGCTCTTTTGCTAATCATCATAGCTTTGGGTGGCTTCAAAATCTCATTTATAACCGACAATATCCAGGCAGTCATGGTCTTCTTTTTGGTTACGGTTGCTACTATCACCATCGGCGTCAAGACGAATGTGGATCGCAGCCTAGTTGAATCTTCCGGTCTACTCAATTCTACTCTACTAGGCTGGCAACTTCTATATATTCTTCCGGTCGCCGTTCTCACAAATGACTTCTTTCTTTCGAACTTTTGGATCCGCGCTTTCGCCTCTCGAACTGACAAAGACCTCTTTATTGGAGTATCGAGCGCCTCGGCTATAGTGCTTGTCATCCTGACGCTCGTTGGTGTCACGGGTCTGCTCGCCGTCTGGACTGGGGCATTAGCACCTGGAGAAGACGGCTCCATCGCCTTCTTCCTCCTTCTGGAAACTCTACCCAGCTGGGTTGTCGGAATTGTCCTGGTCATGACTGTTACGCTTTCTACAGCTGCGTTCGACTCCTTCCAATCAGCCATGGTTTCTACTGCTTCGAATGATCTGTTCAGGAACAAACTCAACATCTGGGTTATTCGAGCCGCGATAGTGGCGCTTATATTTCCTGTCGTTGTGATTGCTCTCAAGGCGCCCTCGATCTTGCAGATCTACCTGATATCCGACCTTGTTTCTGCCTCAACCATTCCTGTGTTGGTTATTGGTCTTAGCGACCGCTTCTACTGGTGGCGTGGCTTTGAGGTTGTAGTTGGTGGTCTTGGCGGGATTCTGACAGTATTCATATTTGGAACAATCTACTTCGGAAATGCGCATGATGGCGCAAAGTTGATATTGCTTGAAGGCGGACTATATGCCAATGATTGGAGTGTGTTCGGTGCATTTGTCGCTGCCCCCTTTGGAGGACTTCTTTGGGGCTTTGGCGCACTAATCGCTAGACTTAGCTTTCAGTGGCTTATTGCGAAGATAAAAGGGCACCGCTTTGATTCCCTCGACAAGCCAGGCTACCTCACCCGTCCTCGTATTGTGGATGCCAATGAATATACCGACAGCGGCGACATTACGGCCGCTGATGGGGAGGGAGTTATCACGTCACATCCGAAGGGGAAGTTCTTCTAGAGCTGCTAAAATCATAATAAGTTTATGAGTTGCGCCCTTACCCACAATGCGAGTTGGGGGTGGGGGGGGGTTATGTGTCTGGCGATCAATTGCAATTGTGGAAACTCGATGAGGGACAGTCTAACAATAGGAAGGTGTTAGTTATTATATACTATTCCAAACTATTACTGTATATATTGCCGCATTCATCGTGCAAGAAACCAATTGAAACGACAAATGAAGATCCTGTGTGTTCCGAAGTACCGTTACTGTCGGAATTGGTTGCAGTCAGGGTTCCATAGTACCCGGACTTAAATTATACAGCGGAGATATTTGCAACGAAACTATTCGTGGTTTGGGAGGCTTCTTCAGCATGATATTAGGCCCACGTGTTTTCTATGCTGAAATATTGTAAATTGTTTTCATACATTGCACCTATACACTGCCGCTGGCAGGCTAATATCTTACAAACCCTGCTCTTCCCTATTTTTCATGCCTTCACTCCAGCGACTTCCTTTTAGCTTCCTCGATGGTTTCTAAGGTGGTTTCCTCTGTAGTCCCCCAAACCATCCAGTCGTTCTCCTTCCCCTCCCACAGCATTCTCTGGATTACCACATATTCCATTACGTCCCTCTCCTCACCAGTACCCGCCACCAGACTCCCATCCGCTTTGTATCTACTTAGCCTCTGTCTGCTGCAGATACGCACTACGGCCTGCCGAACTCCGGCATCATCAACTGGCAGCGTCGCGGCGCGGTTACTCATCACCCGTGGGCTGCTCGTGTACTTTATCACTTCCCACTTCCACCGCTCACCGCGAGGCCGCGTGTGGATCCGCGATGCGAAAGAGTCATAAAGGCCTTCACACGTTATCTTCTTTAGTAGCTCAATGTTGCCAGCGGCGAAGGCAGTATACATCTGCTGGTGTAGCGCGACAGCCGTTGGTGCGGTTTTCCGAAAATGGATTTTGAGGCCATGTTTCCGGTTCGAAAATCGATATATGGTTATTACGAGAAGGTCAGAGACTTTGCGCTTCAGGCGTGCCCATTGTAACTTGGCGAGGGCGTTTGGGGACGTGAACAGGGAGGGACGGTTGGCACTCGATGGAGCGACGATGGTTTCTGTTGGAGGGCATCTTAGTTTGAAACGTCGGTATAGCAAGGCATTCGCAAAATCCGGGGCATACCTGGTAGCAAGCCAAAGTCGGACGTCATTTGGCTCATCTCTTTGGCGGCAATGCGTATACTACGCTCCGACGGAACCCTAGGTTGCTGTGCCTGCTCTCTGTTGTTGAAGGCGCAGCGAGGAAGACCATGACTGAAGGTTCGACTCTGTAGGAAGGGAGACTGGAGAGATAGGCCCAGTACTGGACGCCTTATTAAGTGCGCCATGTTTGCGATTCTGTCGAGGGAATGGCGCATGCTGCGTCCCATAATCTTGAAAGAGGCCCAGAACTTTTTGATCAGGTCTGGGTCGGTAAAATAGTAGGGCCGGCCGGTTGGTCCCCGATTACAGATGTCAACATGCCTGGTAGAAACGTCGACATCTTTGCGGCCTTCGTATGTAGGCCGCCATCTGCAAACACCTGACAAGGGAAACTAGTAACTGGTACTGCAGGTACTTATAGAGTTCTACGGCCTCAAGAGTTTGGGAAAGGACTTTAGATAATAGACATTTGGAAATTAAATTAAATAGAGTGATCCTATTATATAGCTATAATATTCGTGTGGATTTTTATCCACAGACTTGGGCTGCCTGAATGCTCTGTTCATACTCGAAGAGTTCATAAGTGTCCACGTTTCAGCCGAGACCGACCTTGTTCTTGCCGCTCATGACCGTGATGAGTGACTGCGGGACGTTGACAACCGCACCTCGTCCAGCACTTCAAGTGCTCCTCCGCCACCTTCCCGCCTTTGCTACACTCCTCCTCCTCCACCATTATCCAAGGTGCCTCCGTATCCATCCACTGGGCTGAGAACTGTACATATAATTTGACCGAGTGAGTTCTGACTTGCCACATCCATGATGGTCTAAATGCTTCATTCTAATCGTACATCGTTGGATAAAGCCATGATTGCAGGATGGGCCCTTCACCCGCCGTCAACACTATCGCGCAGCGCCAGCCCCAGCAGCCACGTCCGATCATATTCAGCAGCTCCTAAAGCCCCCCCAGACCTATCTTCGAATCGCACAACGAGAGCCATATCCGCATCCGCGCTTAACAACAGCTCTACAAACTTGAGTGCCGGCGCTGCATTAGTAGGAAGCTCGCAGCGCTCGAGCTCCTATAACGACGAGGACGAGAGTATGAGCACAATTCCCGACCCAAGAAGCCGGACTATGTCACCTCCCGACGGCTCGCAGCCACCACCAAGCCCCTCACACCACCCGGACCTCAATGACGAGGTCGCGACATTAAGTAACAAGCTTATCAATGCAATCAACCATCAAACAAATCTAGGGGACATGCTGAACCAGACACGTTCGGAGCTGGATGCATCTCGGGAACGTATCCGGCAGCTTGAAGCCGAGGCTGAGAGTCATGCTAACCAAATCACAAATGGCTCCTTGGTGGATTTTGGCGTCGTGAAGGCTGAAAGGACAAAGCTTTTAGCAAGTTTGACTGAGGAGGCAAGGAAACGTGGGGCTGCTGAGAAAGACAAAGCAGCTATTGAATTGGAACTGGAGAACCTCACCACGGCTCTCTTCGAAGAGGCCAATAAGGTTTGTGCTTCGCATTGTTTGATGGTGTTTGCTGACCCCGGATAGATGGTCACTATTGCTCGAGAGAACTCTCAGCGAGATCACGAAGTCATGGAAAAGAAAAATGAGATGCTCAAAGCTCGACTAACAGATACAAAAACGCTACTCAAGTCACATCAAGAACAGCTGGCGGAACTGAAACGAGTTATGGAGCAAATGCAGGAGCAGAAAGAAGACCAGTCCATTACCTCAGCGCCTCCAACGCCTGGTTTGAAGCAGTCTGATGACAAGGACGACAGTGTTGCGCCGGTGCCCGTACATCCACCCACTGAGGATTTAGAAATTACGCCCTCTTATCCCACCAGCTTCACGCATCTGTTGCAGCCCGTCCTTAGAAGAGATTTGGCTGCCTATGGCGACTTTGTGACCTTGGTGCGATCGTCCAAGAATGGGCCAGGAAGCAGAGTTACGAGTGGATCGTACGGAGGGTTTTCTTTAGGGCTAGGACTTGGAGGGGCTTCGAGTCAACCGTCACCAGTTCTACGGCACACACCCTCTAATGGCTCAACTTCATCAATTGCAACTTCTGCCACGCTTGCTTCAACTCCAGTCACACCTATCACACCTGCGTCCGCAGTCAGCACCAGCGCCACACCAGCAGGTCCTGCAACTCCACTCAAAGAAACCCGCTTTTACAAGCGTGCATTGGCTGAAGATATTGAGCCAACGCTTCGTCTTGATACTGCTCCTGGACTCTCGTGGTTGGCTAGGAGAAGTGTTCTCAATGCCATGTGCGAGGGGACGCTCGTAGTAGATCCGATGCCAGCACCTGCCACAGCGGTCCAGAAATTATACGTATTTGCTTGCTCGCTTTGTGGGGTATCACGGAAGGATCCAAAGCAAGCCCGAACACATCGCTTTCGAACGAGCGAGAGTGATACGGCACAGAGATACCCTCTGTGTAAATACTGCCTTGGGAGAGTCAGGAGTAGCTGTGACTTCCTTGGGTTTCTGCGCATGCTGAAAGATGGCCACTGGCGGTGCGAAGATGAAGAAGCCGAGAAGAATGCATGGGAGGAGAGCGTAAGGTTACGAGAACAGATGTTCTGGGCTCGAATGGGTGGGGGTGTTATACCAGTTGGCGTTGCCCATAATCAACTTCCGGAAGTGACCCCAAGGGCTAGCGAGGAAGTTGAAATGCTGAAAAAGCTAGAAGAGGCTGGAAAGATAATACCCAGGGACATTACACCACTTCCTGACGACATCACAGCCTCGCGAATCGATCTTGACGGAGGTGAAACTCCGTCAATAGCGGCGAAAAAGAGAGCGAGTAAGAATCTAATAAACGAAACCGCCGAAGGATTATGGAAAGCGGCTCAGGAGGATGCTATGGAGCCGCCGCTCTCAAAGGAAAGCGACATAGCTGCTACGGCCCCTGAAGCAAAACCAGATTTGGACGAGGCACCGCGAACAGAAGAAATAGACAAGTCGAACCGTGTCTCATCACAATCGCTTGCGGTATCAGAACCGGAAAATAAAGAGGAGAAGAGGCTCTCTATCACTATTCCAGGGCATGAATAAACTAGAGTTTCTGGAACTAGGCTCTTATAATATGAGAGCCTCAAATTATCATTTACAGCGCATGGTTTCGGGTTGGCGTGGGCGGCGTTTTTTTGGGGGGAACGGACATCATTGAATGGGTCGGTGGCATTTATGAACTGGGAAACCACCACATGTATGGGAATAGAAGCTTCCTACTAAATAGAAGAGCTGTCAAGTAGAGTGTAGTCATGAATAATTCACACAAAGTACATCACGAACGAACACAATATCTATGGCTACCCCTTCCCGACTGGCCAGGCAAACTCAAGCTGCTTTTTGTCGAGAGCTATATTGCACTCTGATATTGAAGCCAAGCTATACTCTTTAGTTCCTGTTTAGGCCCCACAGGAGCATCTCAGCTCCAGTTGGGTAATAGTGGCGCTCATCATATCCTTGCACGTGATTGACGGCCGCCGTTAACCCCGCATGAGGCTGGACTACAAAGCCAGGGTAGGCGCATCTCGTGGACATCGGCCACACAAACGCCCTTTGCAGAGCCGCAGCGTGAATACGACATCAAACACGACCATACCAAGATCTTACCCTCTCTCTCAACTCTCCCATACTCCGGCCCGCAGAAGAACGGCTTCCTCAGCAACACGACAGCCTCGCCAACAGCCAGCTTACTACTCTTACGTCGGTCCAGAGAGGACGCCGAGAGGGACTCTTTTTAATTGTTCTGGGTTTTGTAGCGCGGTAGGCGCGAAGACGTTTTGATCATGCAGGCCATGCCAGATGCGCGCCAGCAGTCCTTCGAGGAGATCTACGGCCCCCCCGAGAACTTCCTCGAGATAGAAGTGAGCCCAGCTTCAGCTTACCCCTCCTCACCCTTCCCACCACCCGCGAGACCCCTACTAACCCGCAACCCCTACAGGTCAAGAACCCCCGCACCCATGGCGTCGGCCGCTCCATGTACACCGACTACGAGA
Organism: Pseudogymnoascus sp. BL308; assembly: GCA_001630595.1. NCBI lineage: Eukaryota > Fungi > Ascomycota > Leotiomycetes > Thelebolales > Thelebolaceae > Pseudogymnoascus > Pseudogymnoascus sp. BL308. The sequence continues at coordinate 17,860 of LMYD01000557.1, read as the reverse complement.
TCCTGTGCCGCACCAACATCCCGGCCTTCAAGCTGCGCCAGTCGACGGTGCGCCGCCGGTACTCGGACTTTGAGTACTTCCGCGACATCCTGGAGCGCGAGAGCGCGCGCGTTACGATCCCGCCGCTGCCGGGGAAGGTGTTTACGAATCGATTTAGCGACGATGTGATTGAGCACCGTAGAGAGGGGCTGCAGCGATTCTTGCAGATTGTGGTTGGACACCCCCTGCTCCAGACGGGGAGTAAGGTGCTGGCGGGGTTTGTGCAGGGTGAGTTTCTGTTCCTGGGGTGTGGTTTGAGTGATGAGACTGACGGTGATAGACCCGAATTGGGATCGCAATGCTTGGTGAAAATCCGTGGGCGATGGTGTCAAGAAGGGAAAACGACAGCCTGGGAAATTGAAGAAGAGGCGGCGGCCGAGACGGCAAGGGAGTGATCCAGCAATCATGGAGGATATGGGGGCAGAATGATTGAGGGGAGGTGATGCAGAAGTGGGTACGGTTTGGTTCGGGAGCTGGAGGGAATTTCGTAGCGCAACAACTGTGGGAAAGCGACTGAAGGATGATATCCATTTCATAGCGACTGGTTGCTGGGAGGGCGTTTATGCACGGCGTGTTCAGGGTGGACTTTTTCCCGTTTGCTTTAGCTTTAACTTACTCCTTGCGCATGAATGATTGATATTTCGAATGTGTATGTTGCTTCAGAGCATTGCTATGTGATAATGCCCTCACTGGGAATATGAGACCTTGATGATATCAACAACATTCAAGCACTCACAACTCATAGTTTTGATTTCCAGCCATTGTTATACACCTCGTGATTAATTCTTACAAATATATCCAATATCCTACACCAAGCCGTAAAGCATAACGCCGTTTGCCCCATCATGGCCCTCTATAATAGTACAATGCACCCTCATTCCTCATCCATCTTGAATAGGAGATCAAGAGAGGAGATACCCTCTCCGCTGCCCAGGACCCCCATGCTCAGCATGAAAGATCCCACGTTTCTCATCTATATATACAATATGATACTATATCCTCCGATATACTCACGCCGGCGTGTCCAGAAACCTGAGGATAACTTCGTACATGCCGAACATGATTGCCGCGCTGGGCACTGTGCGCAGCAGATGCGGCGTCAGACCGCCGTACATGGACGCCATACCCTCTTCTTTCCAGACGAGCTTGAAGCACTGGATCAGACCGGTATACTTTGGCTTTCCGCCAGCAGTTGTAGGGGCCTGGCGAAGACGTGTGCGAACAACCTGAGGTAATGTCAGTCAATATGTCTCTTGCCAAATCATGGATTGGTTTGAAGGTTAGGGGGACGACATACCTCGTGGGGATAGGTGATGATAGCCGCGACAAGCTTTGCGCCTCCGGCTGCGCCCGCCTTACCGGTCCACTCAACCGTTCGATCCCAGATATTCTTATCCCGCCCACTGATGGCAATCTTTTCCTCCCTCCTCCTCAGATACCCCTTTATTTGTTCATACAGTACCCACTGCAGGGTGCTCTCGGAAACCCCAAGATAACTTGCGCTCATCCCTTTGTACATGCCCCTGATTCCCTCATTCCTTATTATCTGTTTTACACAGTCCCAGCTATTCTTATACCTCCTCACCGCCGCCTCCCCCGCTCTCTCAGTAACGCTCTTATCAAGCTGCAGCCTCGTCTTGACCATCCAAATCGGATTCGTCGCCGTGCTCGTCACCACCCCCGCCGTCGCCGCCGCCAGCAAAACAACCCACGAGTTCTCCTCCCCATGATTGAAGTTATCCGCAATAATCCTCTTCCCATTGCCGTACGTGTAGAAATTGATGCTCCTCGCCGGCACCACACCGACCAGGTTCGGGCCCAACCCCTTGAAGAGCGCGCGCCACCCTTCGACTTTATGCACGCTGAAGAGGATCTGGAACGTTTCGCGGAAGTGGAGGATCGCGGAGCGCGCGGGCGAGAGGTGCGCGTGTGGCGAGATGCCCAGGCGGGCTCGGTTGGATTGCAGTTGGGATTGGTAGAAGTCGGATTGCAGGCGGGTTTTGAGGACGTCCAGGGGCGCGGTCAGGGCGGCTGCTGTCATGCCTCCGACGCTGGGAGATGTAAGTATTTAGGCACGTAGGAAGGGCCTAGGGTAGGCTGGGAAGGAGCAAGAGAAGGGAGAGAAAAATTGGGGGTAGGGGATGGGGAGACGGACCCTCCAGCGACAAGATGCGCCCATGACTTTGCCACCGGGAGGGGCTTTCCATTTATTGGCTTCGCGTCAACGTTGTTGAAGGGTAGGACATCGCCATTTTCCCGCGACTCGACCAGTTGCGCAGGTACGGATTGTGACGGAGACGCGCCCTGGCGAGTGGAGGTGAAGGAGGACATGAACGGGGATGGTAGGTTGCAACCCGGGCCGGAATTCGACTCAGGGCACGCCGTATTAAAATTGTTTTAGATTATCATGAAATATAAATCAAAGAAGATTGAAAGAGAAGGGTATGAAGGTAGTACAAAAATGAGGGTGGTAAGTATGTTGGGATTGGAAATTATTTCTCTCCTGGCTTGGGGAGAGGACATATAAATTTTGTGACCCGGATAGCGAAAAATGCGCGGAACTAGCCGTTATTTGGTGACAAGCACTTTCGGTCGATGTTCCGAAGCGTCCGGGGAAGCCAAGCCCAATTTAGCCCAGGGCACTCTCATACGAGTATATACGGCTCCTTAATAGCAATAATCCACAGAATAATACAGAATCAATTCCTCGTACCGTCTAAATGTCCGAATAGAGACTATCCCTAATAACAATATCTTCAGCAACTATAGTGCAAGTAGAGGTGTCCAATCACTCAGGGCTAAAATTGATAAGCCAGTAACTCAGGGACGGAAGTCAATTATAGGGGCACTTCCTCCAAACATTTGGACGGCACGAGCACTAAAAATCCAATATTTCCTTCCGCTAGTGTTCACATAAATCACATAAATATTACTGATCTGATATACAAGTGGAACCCATCACCTCCAAACCCTCATCGTTACCTCCTTACAAATGAAATATTTTATACCGTAGCATCCTGCACATCGCTCGCAGGCTTGGCCTCGCCCTTCTTCGCATTCTCAACAACCGCCTCCTTCACCAGGTCCTCCTCCGCCTCGCTCTGCACCGCTGGCGCAGCCTCAGCCTCCTTCTCCGGGATAGCAACGGTCTCGGGATCCACATTATCGACATCAGGGTGGGGCGGGGCAACAGAAGCTTCCTCATGGTCGATCTCAACACCAGCCGAATCGACCACGCGGGTGCGTGTCTCGTAGCGGGTCTGGAAGCTGACCTTGCCTTGAAGAGCCTTGACTTGCTCCTCGTCGAGGATGTTGCCGTCTTGATCGCGGTACTCGACTCTCTCCTCGCGAGAAACAACGCTGCGGCTGCCTGCATTGACTGGTGCCTCGCTGTATACAGGGGCATCAGACACCACAGGCTGCTCCTTCTCGACGATTGGCTCCTGGACCTGTTCCTGGACCTTGGCTTCTGGGATTGCTGCTGGTGGTGCGGGAGCAGAGGTTGGCGCAACGTTGGCGACTGGGGATTGCACCTGCTTGACAGAGTATTGATCATACTATATAATGTTAGCATTTCGGTGCTGTTGAAGGTTGACACCGCGGTGTATGGATGTCGGTAGTGGTGGATTGGTAATACTTACGGTGGTGTGGAAAGTGTTGCAGTCCCAATCCCACTTGCTGAACAGCTTCACCTGCTTGCATGCGGATTGAGTCCACGGGTTACCGTATGCCAAAGGCGAGTACAGGCCAAAGGCGACCATGCTGAGACCCAAGAAAACAATGGCGCCGAGCTTGCCAATAATGGGGTTCTCACGGAGACCAATGCCTGGGATACGGTTGGTAATGTAATCGTATGTCTGGCAAAGAGCCATAACAGCGAAGTACAGGGCTGGGAAGTAGTGGTGCAAGAACAGCTGGCGCTGCATGAGGTAGAAGGGGAAGTAGTGGAAAGCCCAGCCGAGGATAGAGGTGCCGATTTCGTAGCTGAATCGCTTGAAGACCGAGTTGTTGAAATCTTTGTAGCCACGCTGCCATCTTAAAGTGGCAATGCCCTGGAAAGCTGCGAAGATTACAACGGCCAATGAAGACGACCACCAAATGATGGGGTTTCCAATGAGGTAAATTTGACGATGCTCTTTGCCCCAGAAGTTGATACCACGTTGCAGGATAGGCCACGACATTGGGCGGGAGTCCCAGGCGTGGGATTCGACCAGGCCAGCATTAGTCTGCCACATAACCTTCTGCAGCTCCCAGAACTTGCCGAGGAAACCGGGGTTCTTGTAGTTGACCTTCTCTGCGTCCGCTCCAAGTTGAGGATGCTCGTTTTGCTCAATGTACCAGATGCTGTTTGGAAGGGTACCCTGCTTCGCGCAGGTAACTTCCTGTTGCTCAGAAGCCCAATCAGGCAACTTGACCTTGTGGGAGAACAGCGCGCATCCAGTCATGACATGAATGAGGCGGAACTTTGTTTGGATGGTGCGGACACGCTCCTTTGCCAATTCCCCTTCGGACTTGGCCTTGACGATCTCGACACGGAAGAAATCATTCGCATCGCCTTCAAACCCTTCGTAGCCGTAAGCGGAGACTTCGTTTTGCCACTCAGCTTCCGTCACAGGTGGGCGCACATCGTGGGAGTGGAGGCGTCTGTTGGTAGGAATGTGGAACAGCTTGATAACGTCGTTGTCCTTCAAGAAGGCAGGGGGCGAAATGGTATCCCAGGCGTAGGTGCCGTTGACAGCCTCGCCGTTGACATCAAGTGGCTGCGTACTGTTCTCCAGAAGCCAGACATTGTTCTCGTCCTTGTGGGGGTAAAGAGTAATCTGTTGCTGCTTGCTACCACCGGGGTACATCAGGTTGTGGGAATGAAGGTACCCTCCTTGAGTGTTGTGGTGTCTAATGCTGACGCGGCTGCCCAGGGCAACATCGACGGGGACGTCCTTCATACCTTTTGAGTTCAATGTGGCCTGGAACTCAGAGCTCATGAATCCATCACCCTCGCCAGGGTTCTGAAGGATCTGGAAGTGAATAGCAAACATTGCCATGTAGAATGTAACCGGGATTATGATCAGGCAAAACACTCTGGCGAGAATGTGCTTGAAGAGAAGTCTTGGTGTGACGTTCTTGTAGTCACCAAGCACAACCCAGAGTTGAACAACGGTCAAGCTGCCAACCCAGGCAATCGTGAAAAGGCCAACCCACTTCACGCTGGCAGTTGCACCAAGGCCTAGACCGGTCATGGCCAGCCAGAACCACCAGCTTGCCTGGAAAGCCTTTGTGGGGCCTTGTTCTTGCTGGTTTGTGAAGGAGGTGAATGCCAACGCAGTGATGGCGGTCATGATCATGAGAGGAGAGTCGAGAAGAATAAGACGTGCTTGGGTGAGGAGTCCGTTCTCTAGTTATTGTTAGTATTGCCCGTAAAACAACAGCGATCTGATCAGCCTACCAAAAATAATGAGTCCAGCGCCCAGACCAGCGGTCACCGTACGGCAACCAGCAGCCTTCAGTGTCAAGAACATGGTCGGCACAAGCAGAATACCACAGATTGCCGGCAGCATTCTCATGGCCACATACGGTACCCCAGGCTCAATATAATCCTTGCCAATCTCTTTGAAGTCGAAGTTGCCATCGAAGCCGGCCATAAATCCGGCAAGTGTCAACAGAAGTTTGGCGAGCGGGGGATGGACGTCCATGAAAAATTTACCCTTTAGGTATTTGGATGCGAAGCCGCCGAAGCTATAAAGGAGTATGGTTAGCTACAGCGATACCTGGGGGGACTGGAGAATACGAACTGGACTTCATCGAACACAACGCTGCTTGGCTGGTATATCCGGAACAGCCTGACAATGGCGGCGATCACGGTCACGAAGATCATGACGCGGTAGTCAGAGCCGGGCAGATTGAAGATATCATTGTCCTTGACTCCATCCGAGGTGTAGTCATTGCGCTTGATGGCGCCGCCCTTCTTCACGGTCGCGGCGACCGGGACTGGGACTGAGACTTGCGTCGGGACTGGAATGAGAGGTGCACCTTCGCTGGTAGGCACAGCGCTCGGCGACGAGCGAGCGTTCTTCGATCTCGCCATTCTGTTTGTGCAGCTGCGAAAGCACCGATGCGATGGGGAGGAAGAATATGACGATCCCTAAAATAGAACCAGGCTAGACACGCTTCCACGGAAGGCTCAAAAGTGGCCCCTGGATCCGCAAATAAACACTCCCAATTGTATTTAACGAAAGTAATGTAAAGAAGAAGAAGTGCTGGAATTAAAAAGACTCCATCTGGAGATAAAAAGGCAGTAGGGTAGTCAGTCGTCTCGCTGAGCAGAAGGCCCAGATGTTTGTGAAAGAAAGGAGTTGGGGCCAAGATTGAGTACGAGCTATGTGTGGATTGTGAAGGCACCGTGTCCAGAACCAGCCACATGGAGCTGAACGGCCTATGCGCATGGGTACGGGTACGAACAATTTTAATTGGCTTGTAAACAACAGTTCATGCAACTTTTCAATAGCTAATTCACGATATATGGGGTATTTTTATCTATATTCAAGATTAAATAGAAGCTCAAGCAAAAGTCTACAACTAGCAATATCACATGGGTAACGTCGACTTGTGTGTGTTTAACAGTTATCGAGGATTAATATGGCACGTCGGAATTTACTGTGTTGCACCCACGCGTCCCGGGCTTGGCAATATTGTTCCCCCCCGCGATTGTGACAAGGGGTGTCGGGATCAGCAAGGCTGTCACTCACAGAGCCGCTAAAAGTACAGTCTAGTGTAATATGTCGCCGCCTCGTCGCCTCGCCTCAACTCGAGATAGATAGACCAAAAACTCGCGATTTGCGACAACTACCTCATAGCCCGACTCATGGCTCCCTCAGCCACGACCCCCGATGCACTGGCTGCACTCGATGAGATTAAAGCGCCCGCAGGAGTTGTGCTGCCTCCAAAAGAAATCAAAGGTCAGCGCCCTCCATCTGCTCGCGTACACACACCATTGGACAATTTGCTGACCCTCATCCAGCTATCCTAGAGAAGACCGCAGGCTATGTCTCGCGAAACGGTGCAGTCTTTGAAGGTGAATATCCCCAACTCCCTTGTCGACGTAGCATGTACTGATGTCACAGATCGCATCCGCGAAAAAGAGAAGCACAACCCGAAATTTTCCTTCCTGAGCGCAAACGACGCATACAACGCCTACTACCAATGGCGACTGAGCGAGATCAGAGAAGGGAGAGGCAATGTTGTTGCAGCGGGTCGCGCAGGAGAGGTGGCCGCCGAGGCAGAGAAGCCAAAAGGGCCTCCAGAGCCTCCTGAGTTCAACTTTTCCGCAAAGATGCCCAATATCAGCGCGCAGGATCTCGAGGTCGTGAAGTTGACGGCGCTTTTTGTCTCGAAGAACGGGAGGCAGTTTATGACGACATTATCGCAGAGGGAGGCGGGGAATTACCAGTTCGACTTTCTTCGCCCAAATCACAGTTTACACAACTTCTTCCAACGGCTGGTGGACCAATACACGGCGTTATTAAGGGCGGGTGGAATGGACGGGGATGGAGGCAAACTCCAACAGGAGCGGATACAAGCGTTGGAGCGCAACGTAACGGACAAATTCAACGTCCTTGGTCGGGCAAAGCAACGCGCGGAATGGTTCAAGTTCCAGGACGAGCAGAAGGTGAAGAAGGAGGAGGAAGCCGAGAAGGAGAAGCTCAGCTACGCACAAATTGACTGGCACGATTTCGTCGTCGTCGAGACCGTCGTCTTCACCGAAGCCGACGACCAAACCGTCCTCCCACCTCCAACTTCGCTCTCAGAGCTCCAATACGCATCCCTAGACCAAAAGGCCCACATGTCCATAAACCACAACCTCCGCATCGAGGAATCCTTCCCATCAGAAGAAGACTCGTACTACAGCAATTACCAAGCCCAGCAGGCGCCACAGGTCCACCAAATGGCACCACCTCCCGCGCCCGTACCACAGCAGCAGTATCCACCACAAGCACCTGCAATCCGCACCAAATCAACAGAAGAGGAAGATGAAGAAGAGTCACGCATCCGTGAGCGCACCGAAGCTCGCGAGCGCGCACAGGCCGCACAGGCTCAAGCCAAGGGCGGCGCAGGTGCACCGATGAAGATCAAGGAGAACTACATCCCACGCGCGGCGCAGCGGGCAGCGAACAAGAACGCACAGATGGCGCTGTGTCCGAACTGCAAGCAGCAGATTCCGTATAGTGAACTCGATGAGCACATGAGAAGTACGTATCCCCGATCATTTCCCCTAACGAAAGCAATAAACGCATACTAACGTCACAACAGTCGAGCTCCTCGACCCCCGCTGGAAAGAGCAGAAGTCGAAATCGGACGCGCGCTACGCGACTACAAACCTGTGGAACAACGACGCGGCGAACAACCTTAAGCGGCTGGCGTCGCAGCGGCCGGACATGTTTGATGGCGTGACGGGGCAGGCGCTGAGCGAGGAGGAGGAGGCGAGGAGGAAGAAGGCGGCGATTAGCTATGATGGGAATCCGGAGGGGAAGGATGCCGCGAGGCTGGCGGCGGGGATGCAGAATGTCAATGTGGATGAGCAGATTCGGAATATCCATTTGAAGTTTGCGGAGAGGAAGTAGGGGGGTTGGCTGGGTAGGGGCGTGGAAGGGGTTGGCGTCGTGGGGTGGGGTTTAAGCATAATTTGTAAAATCATGGGGGGATATGTGCCAATTCAAGAGGGTTATAGCAGTTAGGGGTCGTTTGGGGAGGCGGAGCGATCAATATTACGTGTATAAAAGGCGGAAATAAAGAGGTTAAGGAGGAGGAATAAAGAGCACAAATAACACAAGAACAGTTGAAGTATGTGCATGTCAGACCATTATTTGTCTATGAAATCGCCAGACTGCACCGCCTTCTATCTACACCTTCATACAATACAGATCTCCAAGAAACGTAAAAGCGTTCTCTAGTAACCGTCCTTGCCCCACTTGTTGTACTTCTCGTGGAGTTCCTGTAGCAGTACGTTAGCAAGTGCGTTCATTGCAATTCATCCCCCACCAGCATGGACTCCCTCCACGACAGGCCGCCACATCCCCCCTCTCGCATCCCCCAGAGCTACCAGAAAATTTCCACATACCTTTGGCAAGTTGACATTGGGAACAATGACGCTGTGCAGCGCACTTGGCGCATCCCTCGGCGCATTGGCCGGGTTTCCGCCGGGGTGGTATTGGTACTTGAAGTCGCCCTTGGAGTCGGACGGCGCGGGCTGCTCCCACGGCTTGCTGTTGGGGGAGGTGGAGATCTGGGCCTCAGAGGTTCCGGAGGTTGGGTTGGCGCCTAAACAATCCCACGTTAGCCCTGCTTCTCCTTCTCCTCTGTGTCCGTTCGCTGTTCAATTCGTTCCGGTGGCAGGGAGCTTACCAAGGTAGTAACCGGCACCGCCGACGGCAGCGCAGGTAGCGGCCATCAGGAGCTAAGTAAACACCAACGTCAGCTTCTCCTCTGCCCAATTGACATCCCCCAGCTCATCCGAGGCCGACAACCCCGTTGTCCGGCCCCCGACGAGCTCGCGGGGGTAAAGGGAAGCACCAACATAAAGCTCGGGGTCCTTCTTCGCGCCCTTGCTGAGGGTGCCATCCGACTTCGACGCCATGCGGGCGGCGGTCGCGAATCCGCGAGCGAATGGGGCAGACATTTTTGCTTTGTTGTAAAGAGAGGCGGGACAATTGGGTTGCGGGTTGTGCTGGTGCAGTGGTGGGTGGACGTTCGACTCGATTGAAGTTATTCCGTATTTCTGGCCCGCTTCGGCAAAAGTTGGAATGCGGTCACGGATCACGTGGGAATGGGTGATTGGGGGATGCTGATTGGTCCGGGAGGATGGCACGTCATGTCCGTGGTGCCAGGTTGGGACGGATCTCCTCGGGCAGGTGTTTGGGGATGAGTAAGATGGGAATTACGGCGTGATGGGATGCTTGGGGTTTGTGAATAATTACTAGTTAAATACTATGTGTCGTTCACGTTAAGCATGTACTTTTTTGCTTAGTCGTTTTAGTTTCGTGTTACGGGGGTGGGTGTTGGTGGGATTTATATTTTGGTAGAAATATGAGAAATATAAACGATCCTTAAATATTCAACACAACTCCACGGTTAAGAACAAACGAACTACGTACTTCATGATTTTAATATATATATTATTTATGGATCATAATATATTATCAGCAGTATATTAATGATCTATTTTCAAATTTGGCCTTGTGGTTTTGTCCCGATCTGGGACTGCAAAGTGCTGGGACGCACCATGAAAATCACGCGTCGCAACGCTAGGTTTGATGTTGAGATACCCTCCAATATCAAGCAAGTATCTAACCATTACCTAGAAGACTAAAGCCATAGAAGTTGGATCTAAAGAGACCTGATTTATAGAGACTAGAAATACAGATGGTGTCATTATTCGGGCGTCCTTTGAACCAGCTTGGCCAAAGTGAGCATTTACGAAACCAAAATCATTGTCTCATCTGACAATATACAAGGGAGCAATTCAGGGTATACCAAGGGGGAATTCTCTGTTCAACAGCGGTACCAATTGTGCCATTGCTTGGGGGATAAGTCGGGTACAGTGAAATTACAATTTCACTGGCACTGACGCGATCTGGCAAGGAGATGCTCTGCCCAGGAAGGATTATTTAGGCAAGAGGAGCGTGGGCAAACTCGTACTTGCTTATATCATGCATGTTCTTATTCGCTAGAGACACCATGTTGTTTACCACACGGGTTATCCCATTCACAGAGACGAGATGGAGCCGTCCCAGCCTTCCTCTCTACTGAGAAGCAACACATTAAACCTGTGAACCTCATATCAACACAGAGACATCACCCAGGCTTCACTACACTTCATATACACATCCTACAAACTGTCAACTACTCATTATCTGGCATCTACCTCTGCAAAAAGAGTGTTGTCTCTTACAGGGGTCGCGCGGCCTAGGACGAGGCTGATATAATACGGCCCAGCTTATCGGGGATAACCAAACAAAACCCCCAACACCTTCCCTCCACACGAGCCGTCCCACCTCCAGACATTTCCCTCCTCGTCTGACCTCGAGGTAATCCGTGTTCATATCCACGACAATTACGCGTCTTGCTCTCTCTGGCCACTGCACATTTCATGAGAACTTTTACTTAGCCTTGCCTCTTACCCAGCATGGCCGCAACTCTGCTCTCCATGGTCCATACCGCGACGCGTTGCGACACCCCAGAGTCAACCCTGAGCCACACCACCGCCGAAGCCGCCTCATCCAACGTGCAATCCTCATCTTCGACGCCTCCAACTAGCATCGCTGACTCGACGAGCGTGTCGTCCCCGAGCTCGAAGCGCGATGGGCCGTTGTTGTCGATCTTCGATGCTCACATTGACGACGACGACTTCCCCATTGACGAAGAGCCGGAGGATGATGACGAACAGGAGGCTAGCAATGGCCGTCCGAGACGGGCCAAGAAGGTCACGGTGAAGGCGGCGGATTGGGCGGATAGCGTCACGTCGTCGGCGTCCAAGAAGGCGCGTAGTGAAAGGGGAGGATCTGTGACGCGTCGCCGCACGATTTCCGGCGAGACGCTGGTGAGCTCACAGGAAGGTGGGATTGATTTCTCTACGGAGACGAACGCGGAAGAGACACGCGAAGTGGTGGACGGTGGTGCTGGAGCCGAGGATTTGCAATTGCCGGCCAGGAAGCTACAAAAATCCCGCAGCACAATGAGCCTTGGGGCGGGAAGCAGCCTGGGAAAGAAGGACCGCGCTACGAAAGAGGAGGCGGGGAGACGCAAGTCTGCGCGTTTCACGAATGAACCGACTGAGAGTCTCACCAAGAAACTGGGTGTGCTCGGAAAGAGAGGCCGCGATGCAATTGACGAGACCGCGTTCAAGATTAAGCGCGAGATAAGGAGGTTGGCTGATACCAATGAGTTTGCGAAGATCGAGACAAAGCCTGTTATACACGAGGTGTGGAGCTGCGGAAAACTCGTTACTGGCAATGAGCCGCCCAAGAAGAAGAAGGAGAAGAAGGCCGAGGAACCCGTTGTTGTAAACCAAGTTTGGAGCCGCGGAAAGCTCATCACCGAGCCACTTAAGAAGAAAGATGCCGATGAACCTATCATCATCCACGAAGTCTGGAGCCGCGGCAAACTCGTCACTGGCAACGAGCCACCCAAGAAGAAGGCTAAGATCGAGGAGAAGGCCAAAGAGCCCGAACCAGAGCCTGTCGAGGAGGCGCCCAAGGTTAAGAAGGTGAAGAAGTGGCTCAACAGAGGTCTCTACGCCGGGCAAGAAGCTATCGTAGACCTCTCAAACAGCTACACGGCCAAGGAGAGAAAGGCAATGGCAAAAGCCAACGCCGAAACCAAGCGACGAAGCATTCTCCCCCTCCCCCTCTGGGCAGGCCAACGCCTCCTCCTCAACGGCCGCGACTTCAAGCTTCCCTTTGACGTGTGCTCGCCCCTCCCACCCGGACAGCCAAAGCCAGACGAGTGGCGCAAAACCACAAAGAGTAAGCCCCCCCGAACATCTCCCCAAACGTGACCCGCAAAACTAACATCCACCTAGACCGCTTCATCGGCGACGCTGCCGCGCTCTGGAAGAAGACCAAACACTTCAGCGACTCGGACTCGCGCTGCATCTGCTCGCCCTCCACCGGCTGCGGCGAGGACTGCTACAACCGCATGATGCTGTACGAGTGCGACGACGGCAACTGCCCGTTGGGCGCCGAGCTCTGCGGCAACCGCGCGTTTGCCGATCTCCACGAGCGTCGTGCTAAGGGAGGGAAGTACCGTGTCGGTGTTGAGGTGATCAAGACGGAGGATCGCGGGTATGGGGTTAGGGCGAATAGGTGTTTCCAGGAGGGACAGATTATCGTGGAGTATACGGGGGAGATTATTACGGAGCCGGAGTGCCAGAGGAGGATGAGGGAGGATTATAAGAACAATGAGGTAAGCTAGGCATTGATAGCTCCCCCCTCCAACTGTCCCGGACCCCCAAGCTAACGGTACACCAGTGCTACTACCTCATGCTCTTCGACCAAAACATGATCATCGACGCCACCCGCGGCTCCATCGCCCGCTTCGTCAACCACGCCTGCGAACCCAACTGCGAGATGGTAAAGTGGATCGTAGGCGGCAAACCGCACATGGCCCTCTTCGCGGGCAAGAACCCGATCATGACTGGGGAAGAACTGACGTACGACTATAAATTCGACCCCTTCTCGTCGCGGAACGTGCAGGAGTGCCGATGCGGCGCGGAGAGCTGTAGGGGCGTGCTCGGGCCGAGGCCGAAGGAGAAGGAGAAGGCGAAGGAGAGGGAGGGGAAGGGGGGGAAGGTGGGGAAGATGGTTAAGGGGGTGGTGAAGAGGGGGAAGAGGAAGTTGAAGGAGTTGATGGGTGGGGAGGGGGAGGAAGGGGGGAATAAGAAGAGGAAGGTTCTTGTGCCAGTTGGGAAGTCGAAGACTGCTAAGGCCTTGAAGACCAAGTCGAAGCCGGCAAAGGCGATGGCGAAGGCGAAGAAGGTTGCTAAGAAGATGGGCAAGGTCGGCGGTGCTGCTTCCACTACAGCTGCTGCTACGTCTACCTCTACGCCGAAGAAATCCCCGAAGACGACTAAGTCCCCCAAGACGGCCAAACCGGGCAAGGGACTCAAGCAGGCGAAATTGTCGTTTGGGAATGAGCGCCTGAACGTCATTGCTGACGCCACCCTGAGTTCTCCGAAGAAGGAGGCGGTGGTGAAACCCAAGAAGAGTGGTATCGTGGTGGTCAAGAGGAGGGGCCCCAAGGTGGTGATGAAGAAGGGTGTTAAGACTCCCAAGACTGCGGCAGCTGCGAAGAACACACCAAAGAAGGCTACACCAAAGAAGGCGACGCCGAAGAAGACCGCAGCTCCGGAGATGGCTGTGGCTGTGGCTGTGGCTGTGGATGCAGAAGAGGCGCACTGAACCAGTTTCCTCTAGTCGGGTCAGAGGCATTTTCATTCATGGTTTCATTGTTTTCAACATCAACATCAACGCGCACGCACACATTATCAGGTTCAACATAGCCCTGGAGTTCGGAGTTTGCTATTGCCTTTTGCCGTGTTTTCTTCTTTTTGCCCGTTATCATCGTCGTCGTTATACGCGAAGTCTCCTTTTTTTTGTCGGTGGTGGTGGTGGTGGTCTGCGTGGTCGGATATACGTGGCCGAGCGGGGAGGAAGGGTAGCATGGATTCTAGGTGGTGGCGAGGGGAACGTGAGGGGTGAGGGGGACCTGGGGAAGGGAGGGGGGATATGATACATAGAAGGAGGGACATGGACAACTTGTAAGAATAGGTGATTAGGAAATTCGGGATTCGTCTTTTTTAGCTTGGGAATTAGGGGAGTGGGAGTGGGAGTGGGAAATTTGAGATGCGTGTTCTTTTTCTTGCTGCTGCTGCTGCTCGGTTATGGATGCAGCGTTTTGTGTGATTTGTGAGGGGGGGGGTAGACGAGGGGTGTGATTGTGATTGTGAGATGTGAGTGTGTGAGTGTGTCTGTGTGGTGATACTGGCCCTGTGTGCGATGATACTGGTGACGCAGGTGTTTATGCAGCGTGATGTGTACCGAAACACCTCGCCTCCCCTTCACCCCTATTCTTCGCGTCTCTAGATAGATGCAGCAGCGTAGTAGTTGCATCCGCGATATTTCGCCCTCTGTCTCTCTCTCTGGCTGGGCTGGGCTGTTGCTTGATACTAGTACCACCCTCGGACGCAACCTCCTGCATAGCCGTGAAGAACTTTCGTCGATTCGTTCGATTCGTCAATGCCGTACTACTACTACTACTGCTACCCTACTTCTTTCTGCACGGAGTCGTAGAGTACCAATGAACCTCCCTGACATCATTGGCAGGTCGTTCGTGTCGCGTAGTTTTTCGTGTTTGAAGTCCTACCCGCTTGGGCCCCCTTTAATTGGGGNGTGTGTGTGTGTGTGTGTGTGTGATGGCGCTGGGGAGGGATGATGCGGGCGTGTGCGGGCGTGGTGGTGGGTGCTTGGCGGGTATGACGGACGGGCAAGGAAGGGGAGAGATGGGATGAAAAGAGGACGAGGGATGGGGATACAGTATAGATAGAGTAGGAGAGTTACGTGTGTTTGTTTATATTTTGTATTTTATATATTAGTTCTTGTATGGGTTATATACATATATATATATTCTTCATCAGTATCAGGGCATAAACACGCATAGATCCAGATGAATTGTCGCATTACATACAATACAGTAAGTACTCTCTCTCTCTCCTGCATAAATCAAATACCGTTCACACACTCTAATTTGCTTCATCCCTCCGCCATCGCCGCCATCAACCGCGCATCGTCACTTCAATCTTCCCAGTCCAGTGGTTGACTTTAGTGGAGTTAGTGGAGATTCTCTCTCTTTAAAGCCTAGCCCTTATGCACTCCCCTTGACATTTTAGAGATGCTTGTGCTTTCCCTTATTACTCTCCGTACTCTCTTCACTCTTTCTCCCTTGACTGACGAGAGACACCGACCAGAGACACCGACCAGAGACACACATCACATCACCTCACATCTCGAGACCCTCACACTGTACAACTATTACACATCTACGCTCACAACGCATCGCATCGCATCATACCATACTTGACTCCCTTTTCCTTCCTTTTCTTTTCGAAACAAACAAACAGATCTCTTAATACCACGCGACGCAAGCTAGAGAGCTACTGCTACTTATTCGCATTTCTTCGCTTCAAGCTATTAGCTATCGACTTCATAATACCCAGGCCAGCGACAGAGAGCCAGAGAGACAGAGAGACAGAGAGACAGAGAGAGCGACATCGCAGACACCTTTATTACCACGATAATCACCTCCACGAGGACCACAAACAACTTCCAATCCACCCTGCGCCGACAAACACCACCGCGACCCAGCAAACAATGATCTAAACACACCATCCTCACCCAACACCCGGGCATCTCCCCGCGCACCACACACCCACAAACCCTCACAATGTCCTCACCACCCTCCAACCCCCCCCCGCCCTCCACCCAAGGCGCCCCCAGCATAATCTCCTCCCGCATGACCGACATCGCCTCCGACGACGGCCACGACCCCGACACCACCTCCTCCTACGCCGCCCCGCAGCGCACCTCCACAAACAGGCAGAGCGTGCAGTCTTCGCGGCCCGGGACCGGCACCACCTCAGCACGGAACCCATGGTCCGCCTCCCCCCCCTCGCGACGGGGTCCCGTCGTTCCCAAGTCCGGCACCCCCTCCTCAAGCCTAGCAGGCAGCGCGCGCCCGCCGAGCTCAACAAGCCGCACGCACGTCCCGAGTCTGACATCGCATGCGTTCTTCAGACCAATGAGTTCGCAGCGCCTCCAAGCGCAGCGCGGCGGCCCTCGGACGCCAAACTCGAATCAGCGCGGCAGCGGCGACTTCGGGGACGCAAACACCCCCCCCGTCCCCAGCATCGCATCAGGCTACACAGGCATGAGCACCAGCCACCCGGTGCAGAGCCGTGATGACAGCGGGCCGCCGCCGCCGTCGAGGGGGACGGAGATGAGCGTCCCGGAGTACTTGCAGACGACGGCCAACACGAGCCCGACGACGACGCATGGGCATGGGCATTACCAGACTACGAGCCTGAGTTCGTCGGTGCAGCCGCTGCAGGTTAACAATTCCTCGGCGGGCGGGAATCCGAATGGATTGACGGTGAACACGGGCCTCACGACGTTCCGCAATGCGGGTCTGCCTACGCCATCGAAATCACCGCACTCGTTCCGCTCATCGTTCCTTCTGCCGTCGAGGGGCGGGGATCTGGTGCCACACAGCCCGAACCGCTCAAACCACGGGCACTCCAAGCTCTCCTCCGGCGCAACCTCCCCCGCTCCCCGCGCCTCAGACGCAACTCCCCTCCCCTCCCCCTCCGCCCTCCCCTCTGGCCACGCATCCGGCGAGAAAGGCAGCCCCGGTGGGGGAGTCAAGAATTACGTCCATTTCCCCGGGAACACGCGGTTCTTCCTCGGTGGGCGCTTCCAGAACGCGCGCGATCGACCGGTGAATATCGCGACAGGGATACTGGTAGTTGTCCCCGCGGTGCTTTTTTTTGTGTTTGAAGCTGCCTGGTTCTGGCGGAGGGTGTCGCCTGCTGTTCCCGTCGTGTTTGCGTATGTGGCGTTTATATGTTTTTCCTCGTTCGTCCACGCTTCTGTCTCGGATCCGGGGATCTTGCCTCGGGACCTCCACCGCTTCCCGCCGCCGCCTGCTACAGAGGACCCCTTAACCCTCGCGCCACCGACGACGGCGTGGTTGATTGTCAAATCCCATCTTCCGGCTAGCACAGCGATGGAGGTACCCGTGAAATACTGCAAGACCTGCCATATCTGGCGCCCCCCGCGCGGGCACCACTGCCGCATCTGCGATAACTGCATCGAGACGCACGATCACCACTGCGTGTGGCTCAACAACTGTGTCGGGAGGCGGAACTATAGGTATTTCTTTACGTTTGTGGCTGCGGGGACGGGTATGGCTGTGTTTTGCATTGTTACGAGTGTTATCCAGTTGAATACCATCGCAAGGGATAATGGGAGTTCCTTCAGCTCTGCGATTTCCAAGGAGCGGGGGGGGTTTGCGTTATTGGTGTACGCAGCGCTTGCGTTGCCGTATCCGGCGGCGCTGCTGTTCTACCACATCTTCCTCTCCGGCCGCGGCGAGACGACGAGGGAGTTACTCAATGGACGGAAATTCAAGAGAGGCGAGAGGCATAGACCGTTTAGTCTGGGTTCAGTGCTGAAGAATTGGATTGCGGTGCTGGGGAGGCCCAGGGGGGGGGGGTATA
>LMYD01000556.1:0-48446 GCA_001630595.1 Pseudogymnoascus sp. BL308 | reverse complement strand
TAGTGCAGGGTGCGGAGGGGGCGGGATTGGAGGGGCGGGACGTGCGTGTGGGGGAAGGGGGTGGTGACGAGCTCGGTGATGGAGAAGTGGTGGAGGGATGTTGCGCCGGCGAGGATCAGGTGCAGGTCTGAGGGGTGGACGGCGGTGCCGGACAGGGAGAGGTTTGTGAGCACGCGCGCGGTCTGGGGGTCGGCGAGGAGGGCTTGCATGGCGCGGATGGTGACTGCGGGCGTGTTCTCGAGGTGCAGGGTCGACAGGTGCGGGAAGGGAGGGAACTGATGGTTGGGCTCGAAAATCTCGTCGCTGAAAGATTGCATATCCTTTACGTTGAGGGTATGCAGCTTGCGCAGCGAGCCTAGCGCGAAGCGCACCGTTGTCGGATCGACAGCTAGCCCCGACAGCTCCAGCACCTCGAGGTTATGCCACAAGTAACCCCCCGCCACGTCCTCAAGCGCCTTCTCCGCCCCGTGCGAGTACGACATCTTCCGCAGATCAAGACAACGCTGCTCGACCTCCTGCCTCAGCGTCGCGCACGTCGGATCCCCCGTGAAGAAGCCATCCGGGAAATCCGCATATCGCAGGTTCGGCGCCACGGCCACAATGCGCGCCAGGTCCCCCTTGCATGTCTCCCGCGTCATGTACGGCGTCTTGAGCAGCAGCACCAGACTTCCCAGGCCCAGCGTGTCATCGCGCAGCGCTCGGCACAGCAGACGCACGCGCGCGCGCGCCGTGTCCTCGGGCTCGGCATTCCGGTTTAAAAAGGAACGGCGCTTTCGTCGCTCCGCGAGTATCTCCTCGCGCTCGCAGTAGTGCACCGCGTCGATGCGAATGCTCTGGTATCTGTTTTTGTCAGCATTGCGCCCTACAACCACTCCATACTTCCTCGCGGGGAGGGGAACTCACAGCACCGGCACAGCGGTTTTCCTCCATCTTCTACACACACGCACGCAATAACTCAGGTCGCGCAAGTCGCACAACATGCACGCGTCCTCCTCCGCACTGAGCTCGCAGCTCTCATAGCTCATATCCTGGGCATGCGGACACACGAAGCTGAAGATGCGCGTGAGCACCGGCACGGGCAGCTTCACCGTCCAGTCGACCTGCCGCCCGGCATACCCGCTCAGCGTGTACCGGGGATTGGAGGGCGAGGGCGCGTACCGCTCGGCATTGGCTGCGGCGGCTGACGCTGCAGCGGCGGCGGACTTGTCTTTGCGCTTCACGCCGAGGGACTTGAGGAAGCCCATTTTTGGGAGTGGCTTGCCTTGCTGGGAGGCGCGTGGGTGCGCCGGTCTATGGCGTCGGGATTGGGCGGGCGCGGTGGCCGCTGGGTGGTGAGGATGATGCGCGCACTGTTGTGTGTTGCCACGCTGTCGGTGATGACGATTGTGTGAATTGGAACTGTTTTTTCGAAGATTGAGGCGCACGCGAGCGAATTAGTGTGCAGCGGTCGGCGAAGGATCAAATGCCAGACTGCGAATGAGTGCGTGATGGTGAGAAATGAGGGGAGGGAAAGGGTGCACGAGGGTTGGGCTGAGAGTTGTGGAGATAGTCGGAGGTTGGAGTTGGGACCCCACGTTCCCATTCAGGTATCTCACGTTCACGGCTCGCGCTCACTCAGCCTCGCCGTAATGAGAAAGTGATGAGACAAGCAACAACCGACCAACGAACAACCCCGCCAGGAGCGGGAGAGCTAGGGCAACAAGCACACGTAATGGGGGTTTGGAAGGTGGATTTTGGGGATTTGAGGATTAATTGTGGAGGATGATGTTTAGATTTGCAGAGGTTTGGATTTGCAGAGGATAGTTTGTACTGACTGCACTGAACTGTACCTAACTATTCTACCTGTCAGTACATTAGTACAGTTACACATGCAGTTACAGTAACAGCAACTGGAATACAGTCAGCCGCTAGAACAAATAAATAAAAGTTGACGACAAAAGAGTGACAAAAAGGAAGGCGGCTATCCGTTGCCGCTCATTCCTTGGAACCTCTTGGAAGCATACCCGCGGTATACACCTGCCTACTCCAGCACCTGTTATTTCTTTCGTCCAGCAGCAGGATCAGGATCGCTGTCCTTGCCCAGCTACTTGGCTGCTTCTTGCCAAATTTAACATGGGCCATTAAACATTTATCCTCCCTGCTTAGCCGCGTTTCATCCCTCCGCCCTAAAACAAAGCACTAACGGAAACAGGGGAGCCAAGCCGCAGCTCCTTCCCCATAGCATCATCGAAAAATCCGACTTTACCGTCGGCCATGCCGCTTTGGAGGGGTTTTTGGGGAGGCAGAGGGCAAAACATCGGACGGATTAGTGGGTTTGTTAAGGTGATGAATGGCCCGTGGCGCGTGGCGACGGTGATGTCATGATTTCGGTGTCAGAGGCAAGAATACGCAATGTCAAGTTTGGCGTTTACTGGGTATATATGGGGGTGTATGTGTAACTGTTGTGTGTTGGATCAGACTGGAATTAAGGCACTAGTTGACTTTAGATCTGTTTGCGGTTCGAACAAATCTACCCATACCTAAATACGTCCAGCAACGTCGATGGGAGGAGAAAGAGGAGGCTGTGGGAAGGGCGAGAAAGGGGCGGTGGTGACAAGAAGACGGCGGTGAGAATGGGGAGCAATGAGAAATGAACAGCGACGACAGGATCTCGGCGACAACAACTACCATTTCTACGCCGGCACACCATTCTTCTCCTCTCAGGTAAATTCTTCCGCTTCTAATAACCAGGCAGTTGATTGTATCCGCAGTCATGTCATATATGCGTTCACCCAGTGATTGCTTATTTGTGGTTTCAACAAACCCACCCGTGCACAAGCACATTTACCAATGTCGATAGGAAGGGTAGAGGCGGCTGTGGGAAAGGAGAGATGGGCCCGAGCAGTGGTGACAAGAAGACAATAGTGAGAACAGGGCAACGATGAGAAATATAACGACAAGATCTCGGGACGGCCGCAACCTCACTACGCCTAATTACCCCTGTGGTCTGAAGGGTCTTTAGATACAGAAGCCGGACAGACTAGGCATTTCCTCCATATCTTGTAGATAGAATACTCACTTTTCTGGGGTC
This sequence comes from Pseudogymnoascus sp. BL308, assembly GCA_001630595.1. NCBI lineage: Eukaryota > Fungi > Ascomycota > Leotiomycetes > Thelebolales > Thelebolaceae > Pseudogymnoascus > Pseudogymnoascus sp. BL308. The sequence goes on along the minus strand of LMYD01000556.1, from coordinate 45,376 downwards.
AGCGTCGGCGCCTGCCACCCATTTGTAGACTACGCCCCTTGAAAGTTGCTCAATGTGTTCGGGAAGGGCGGGTTTGCTGTAACCTCAAATATGTCGGCCATATAGCTAATGTTGCTGTCTACTGCATTATGGTTTCACTAGGTAAATAGATGTATGATTGCTAACCTAAATCAAAGAGTGGATGGGACAGCCAACAATCTGGATACTAGAAATGGTAACTTCGAGCCATCCGACGATTTATCACAGGAATGTTCTAAGTTCTAACAAAGTTGTTTATGCTTAGATACATTTACCAATGTCACAGCTGTAGAAAAGACGAGAGACGTGCGGGTGCAGTAGCCGGGAACCTTCCATCCTACCTAGGCCCCGAGTGAATGACAAATTACAGTGCCCGCAATTCCAAGAGGAGGAGTACATCGATGATTTGCAACGAGATACACCTACAGAGACTTGTCGAATCCGATTTCCATCCTCCCCTTGGTGACAAGATAACGGCGGTGGGAATGGGACAACGGTGAGGTGAGAAATGAACAGCGACGACAGGCCCTCAACGACGACAACCACCACCTAACCTCGCCAATTATTTCCCTGTGGTCTGTATGGTCCTAGGATTCAGTCATGTATTGATTTACCCAACCCAACGTTAACCCAGTTATATACCACGTGGCGGTGGATAGGAGCATTAGCTGTCTGGGACTTCGCAACGTCGTTGGAGGAGTGAGTATTCAAATAGGGGACAGGCGCTGACGCCGACCTGCACAAGAGAGGATTCTACTTGGAGAAGGCATGGGAAAAATGTTGCACGTCGGACTTATCTAACAACCAAAGAATGGACAGGACAAGCAACAGGCTGGATATTAGAAATGGGAAAGCTTCGCGGCTACACAAACATCTTCCACCGAAACTCCTCAAAGCTATCTGTCCCTCTCAAATCTCCATCCCATATCGCTCTCCCCAATAAACGCCCCCCATAAAAATGATATGCCAACATACGCGATCAAGCAATTGCGCCCAGCCAACCAATGTCTCCTCCCATGTGAACAAAAACGCCACGGCTATGCCATCGATATCAAAAACCAACCCCCTTGCCCATCCCACTACTCAAGCTCCACCAGGTTCTTCTTCCTCCCCTTCTCCCCCGAGATACCAAACACTCCCCCGGCGCCGGACTTCTTCTTCTTCTGTCCCTCCGCCGTATCCTTCTGCCTCTTCACAGCCGCATCGCCCGCCCTCGTCCTGGGCGTTGTCTCCGTCGTCAGGTCTTCAACCAATCTTCCCCCATCCACCTTGCGTCCACTACCTCGCTCAGCATCATCGCCCTGCGAGTCCGGAATCATATCCGTAATCAGATTCCTAGGCGCACCCTTGCGTCCTCGAATGTCCGGCGACATACCAACACGGAGAGAGTCTTCGCTCGACTCCGACGAGATGTCGACTTGGTTCCGAGGCGAGGAGCGCTGTTGCTGCCGTGGCTGTCGCGGTGGCGGCGTGGACGGCGGGGCGACAACAGTCGCCTCACCCGCATCCTTCCGTCGACGATTCCGATCCGGGGACGGGGACGGGAATTTCTGCTGCTGCCCTTTGGTTTTCACGTTGAAATACCCGCTCCGTGTGGGGCCTGTCTTACAACTTGGCGTCTCGTCCCTGATTGCGCGGCGGTCTACCTTTTCGGGGGGGGGTTCGAGGGGAGGGGTTGTAGTGGGAGGTGGGGGCTCCATGGCTTTCTCGTCTTTTGTCGTGTTGTCTGGGTATTCTGCAAGGTCATCCATGAAAGACTTTACATATGCAGACTCCTCAAGCGTTGATGGCGACTCCTTCTTAGGTTGTTCCTCTTCAATGACATTGACCATCTCCTCGACTGGCTTTGACACCTTTGTCGTCTTACTCGCAGCGGCAGGTTCCTCGGTCGCCTTGATTTCCGGTTTTGGAGGCACAGGTGGTTTCGGTGACGTCGAAGCCGAAGAAGCTTCTTTAGATTCGCTAGTCAGCTGCGCCTCCTTCCCTTTCTCAGCTTTCTTAATAGCCCCCTTAGCTTTCTTAGCTGCATGTTCCGTCGCTGCCTGCTCCCTCCGCAGCTTAAAGATGAGGTCTCTCATACTACTCCGCATCTCCGATGCGTTCATCTTCGGGAAGCTGCTCGCCATATCCATCCTCCCCTGCATGATACCATGGATAGTCTCTTCTGGGTGGTCGAGGAAGCCCTCGATATACCCGAGTAAAAATAGCCCGCAGTCCCAGTAGTTGTTCTGCTCCGGGATGTTTTTGGCTGTCATGCCGATGCTGGGCTGCGACAGGGTGATCTCGACACCGAGCTTTTCCTTCGCCTCAGCTATGACGAAATCGCGGAGGTTCGAGCAAGTGGGGGAATGCGATTGCCCCATTGAATCCAGGGTGATTATGCGCGGCTCTTCGGTGTTGTATTTGCGAACGGGCGGGATGGACTTCCTCTTTCCTTTCCTACCTTTGCCTACGCTTGACGTCTCTTTCTGGGGACGATCTGTGTCATCATCCGCTGTCGATATATGGTTTGGCGTGCCTGGGTTTATGCGTTCTACATCGATATGGTTCGTCCCGTTGGGCCGCAGCTCTGGGCTGCCCCTATCTTCAATTGAAAGTCTGCTCACCTTTCGTGCAACCTCAGGGGTCACAGATCCCTCCTTGTGCTTAGAGATAGGGTGAGCGGGGTCTATTGTATCACCCGCGTCGCCCAACTCCACAACCTCTTTCTTATGAACTTGCTCGTCTTCCTTTGATATCTTCTTTTCCGGAGGTCGTAAAAGCTTTGGCACATTGCAAATGATTGCAACGTACCAATGGGCATTCTCATTGACTGGCACAACAATATAATCGTAGTCGAATATGTTAACCTTAGACGTCCACCTCTTGACAGCGTCATAATCGATATTCTTGCGGCCTTTACCCTGTGTGAGTCGGGGGTAAAAATACGTATTCATAAAAAATACCCGCTTAAAAACATCCGGCCGATCTCTCTCAGTCTTCTCTTGAAGATACCGCAGGTAGAAGGCTATGAGGTTGTCATTCAAATACACACCCTCGTCGAGCCGCTCTATGTCGCGCATGTCGACCTGGGCCTTGTTCGCGCCTTCAAGTGGGAATATGAGCGGCTCGTCAACGCCAGCCCAGTATCTTTGCCAATCCCGATGTTCGTTGGTATACCGCGGTGGAGAAGGTGATCTTATAAGAATTTCCCTATTTTGGCCTCTGGTTGAACGAGTTGTTGGGCGGTTGTCGTTATCGTTTCCGTTTCGCCCAAACTGACGGGATTGAGACTCATCCCCAGATTCTTTACTTCGTTCTATGCCTCGTTTCGTTTCGATCGGGTTACCTTCGGGTTTGGAAGTTTCACCGTCGGAAGATCCGTTTTGCAACCTCTCGTGCATTTTTTTACTTCTCGGCGGTTCCATAGAGCTGTCAAAGTTTCCTGGCCTCTTCCCATCGCTGGTGAGGCCTGCACCATTTGTCTGATGCTGGGATCGCTCAACGTGCCGCTGATTCCTCCGCTGTTTCAGAAGCCCCAAATCGTCTGCTTTACTACGAAGGAGGTATTCATCATATTTTTTGAAGAATAGGGCAAACTTCTTGTCTAGTGTTTCGCTTTTTGAGTAAAAGTTAGCATGGATGAAGTCTTCAAAAAAAACGGAATAAGGCAGACTAACCCATTCTCACTGATAACGTGGGTGGCGTCGCTCCTGCCCTGGAGGAACTTCACGAAATTGTAAAGTGATTCTTTATCAACCTTCAGGAGTAGCTTTGGCAAGTTGCCTGTCATCGTATTAATTTCCGTAGCCCACAGCATCATTTTGCCGTTTTCATCGCTGTAAATTATTTTTGTAACGGACGTAGGGTTGAAGGCGACACTTGGATATGTATCGTCAATAGGATGGTTTTGGTCGTCCGTTGTAAACTCCATTTGTGAGGTCCCAGGGTTGTATTGCAAATAATAAGGCTCCGCTCCTTCAAGGGGCGTAACAATTTCCGATGCAGATCTCAAGTACGTGACGTGAAACCTTGGGCGCTCTCCAGAACTCGACTTTCCAGCTCTGCCCATTGTTTTCCGCTGACTCTGCCGCGGGAGACTTGACCGAATATCCCCCTCTCTACTCATACTGCCAGAAGTTGGGCTTCTCACGAAATGGCTCATGACAGTCCCCGTATCCATCTTCTTCGGGCCCAGCTTTGGTTTGTCCAAGGATAGTTCATCATCGGAGGTGTTGTCGTAATTGGTCCCAGGCCCTCCATCATGAGTCCTTAGTTTTCGGACACGCGGTGGCATAGACTCTTTTGCCACAAGCTTTCCTCGAACTCGAGCATCCCGACGTGCGATTCTATTGTGCGACGTCAAGGAGTTTGAAGGGAAATATTCTGACGGCCCGCATTTCCACACGACCAAGTTGTTCTTTGCATCCCTTTCCTCTTTTGTCCTTGCAGGGCCCAGGTTCGCAGTCCCTCTATATGGTTCCGGTGGCTTAGCAATGTCAAGATCTGAGTCTTGAATCTCATCCTCCTCCATAACCGTCGTTTCACGAGAAGACTGGTTCGAAGACTGCTGACTATCCGGGCGTCGCCGCCGTCTGTTGGCACCACTCACGGTGGCCTCGACCCCCCTGAACTCATTGACGGCATATCCTGGGTGTTTTCTTTCCAGCGGAGGAATACCACTTGCGACTGTCTTCGTTGGGCGAGAACTCGCCGCTGTGTTCCTTGTTTGTTCGTATAGTATGTCGTCAGAGCTCTCGTCGGGGCTCGGGGACTGAACCATGATCCTTCGCCTCTTGGGTGCCTGTTCCGTGCCGCGGTCGACTGATGGTTGGCGGGACTGATCTGGAAAAAGATCATATGTCTTCTTCACTGGAGAGCTTGGCTGCTGTGGTCTATCGGGCCCGCTCCTGACCGTCTTGTTGCGGTTCCTGTACGTAGAGGACGGCCTTCCCGGTCCGCCTGGTACGACCTAGATTGGTTAGGAACCGGTTGCCATGGTCTGAAAAGGACTTACCATCTCTCGCGCTGGCCGGGGCACTATAACGCGAACCGAGTGTTCATCCGGAACTCTGCACAGCGCCTGATTAGAGGGGTTCTGTCGGAGGAAAGGAATAAAATATACCCAAAATCGGGTTCAGCTGCACTGGGCGTATTAACGGCATCAAATCTACGAATTATTAGAAGCTGCCTAGTTCAACAGGAAAAGTTGCTGCTCATACAGACTGAAAATTGAGGGTTTTTTGGGGAATGTTGGTGGATTCCCATTCGTGTAACCTCCAGAATGATTGATCTCTTCTGACGGCTTCCCCACGTCGCGGTCTGCGTTCGGCGGTAGAACTTGCCTCTCAGGCGATACCAAGTCCACTTCACTGCAGCTGTCGCTCTCCTTCATTGACGGCCCCAAGCCAATCTTTTCGCGCTTCTCTGTCGCAGTTGCATCGTCGGCATTCTGCCGCCACAAAGTATATTAGCGGTCATTCGTTATCAGTGCGGGAGTTGCCGAGATCTCCAAAAAAGTGTCAGCCTTGTCTTAGGCGTGCATCTACTGACCAGTTCAAGCCTCAGAGCATCGAACTTTCTCTTGCCCGGGGGCGAGGATAGGGTCTGGACGGCACTGATGAATTCCATGGTTGGAAAATCGGGCGGTAGATTTTGGTGACCTTGTTCTGGACCAGGGCTTCTGCTCGACATCACCTCCATTGCGCATTGCTGAGGACCAGTTTTGGTTGAATTTCATTCACATGTGAGCTGTGTTGGAAGTTAAAATCACAGTCGATTGCTTGCTAAAGAAGGTGAATCCTTCAAAAGAGACATTGGGAGGCGTCGTGAAAGACTCTCAGGAGTAGAATAGAGGAAATAGAATGTTCATTGAAACTTTCCGTCGTTAGTCGTGAGTGGTCGGCCACGAGAAATCACCACGCCATAGAACATGTGAAGCTTGCTCCGTGATGGATACAAACCCACGGTGTCCAACAATTAAAGTACCTCAATTGCTTTTACTTCACCATTATAAGTAACCTTTGTCGTCCATGGACACCGACAGATCAGTTTCATGAATTGCATTGCAAGCTAGCTAACTAACAACGACCGCAAGAGCAGCCTCTGTCTGAGCGTGCCAGAGACTGTGAAGTGGTTGACTATTACAAGCTGATACTTACTCAGTGTCATATCTGTAATCCAAAAGCTGTCAAGACCAGCAGCGGCGGCACCTTTGTGCCACCAGCGTGGTCTTTAATACATAATACAGTCCCATTACCAAAAATCCAAAGCTTGGGTTGAAGCGCAAGAACTGAAGATTCAACCCCGCCTTTCTCTGATCCAAAACCCCCGCCTATCCTCGCTTTCCATAGATGCAGTGTGCAGTATTGTACAAACAAGATTACTCAAGCCTTAATCATCATGTCGCCGTATTGATACTCTTGCATAACTCATGAGGCTTGCTTTCGCTCCGCCCTGTCATCGTCCTTCGCACCGTTTCGCCTGTCGGACGAGTGCTGGTTGTTGCTCTTATCCTTCCGGGCGTCATCGATCGCAGTCCGCTGGGCGATGCTGGAGTCGTGCGACTTCCACTCAATCTTCGTCTCTGGAGGGAAGGCAAGGACATGCCTCATAATCTCCCTGGTAGCTGTTAGAGTGGGGCCACAACAAAAGAGTTCGAGAGTTCGACATACCTAACTTTGAGGACGCGGCCGCCGTCATTACGAGTCCAGATACTGATAATATCTTCGCCATTTCTGACGCTCAAGACGGCTCCGCACACTTCCTCACTGGCTTCAGCAAACTGGTCGCCAATGATGGCAAACAGTAAATCCTCCCAGTATCGATCCGCCACACCCTTCTTCAGTCGCACAATCCACTTCCCACCCTTCTTGTTCTCTTCATCCTCCCACACCGGCCTAATGCCGTTCTTGAATATGTGGTAGTCGGAGACCAGTGGCAAAGTAGAGGGGCGCTTGAGGTGTTTGTAAATCGCGAAAAAGTCTTCGACAGAGTCGAATGCCGCCATGGCGTGCAGAGTTTTCTCATACTCCAGGTAGCCATTGGACTTTTGGATCGGCGGGCGGAACCAAAACACCCATCCGTGCTTCAGAGTGTGCGCCGAAGCTTGGGGGTGTTTGGCCTCGCTCAGAGAGGCGCTCGAGGCGTTCTGAGCTGATCGCGTGAGGCCAGGTTCCACCGGTCCCTTCTCACCAGAAGGCGTCGGTGCCCCGCTCACAACATTTCCGAAATCTAGAGCGCCGCCCGGTGTTTTTGGCGTCTTTGCGGATGCGCCAAAGGAGGCGAATGCGCCAGAGCCTAAACCGAAGGCGCTGGATGCGCCCGCAGTTGGCGACGAAACGGCTGGTGATGCCAGCGGGATTGCGTTGAAGGGATTCGACTTCCCATGTGACGAGGTGTCCCCGCCAAACCTCTTCCCCGGAGTGTAGTTGCGGGTTGGGTGGTCGTTGTGGTTCGCTGCTGTGGTGGCGGGAGGGACTGTCGTGGTTGAAAGAGAAAGCTTGCTACTGTTGACGCACATTAGCGGCTGTAACCCCAACTCACCGCGACTGAAGGCTTACTTGGTCCGGCGAGTCCATAAATTATCCATTAGTACCGATGGGGGACGGCTGGGGGGCGTGTTGGTGGGATATCGAGCTTTGGATGCTGGGATCCAAAGGCGTCACAGAGAGAGTCGGAAGGCTGGACAGAGGAAGATGGGGCAATGTTCGATGTTCGGTGTTCGATGTTGCACTGTGTTGAATGTCGATTTGAGAGTGCGGTATGGGGTTTGCAGTAAAGGGATAGCTGTAGTCGGTATGTGGTATTTGAAGTTTCGATGTGCGGTATCAATATTCGTATAATCGTGTGAGTTGTGTTTGTGAAAGCATTTATTTGATATGCCTCTTTCGTCTCTTAACTTAGCATGGCGTAGTGCCAGTTTGGTTCGAGAAATGGCAAGCGCCGTCTGGCCGTATCGCTTGCAGGACTCCACTAACAGTGCCCGCCAAGACTTTGCTAGAAAACGGAACTTTGTTCGTCGCTTCTCTTTTTCCCTTCTTTTCTTTCTTCAACAAAACAAGACCACCAATCGTAAAAATTCATTTACAGCTCGACATGTTTACTCTACTCAGCTGCGAATTTCGATGCGTGCGTCGAGAAGACTCTTAGAACCCATTTCTAAAACCATTGTCACGAGGGCCCCTTCGGGAGGCTCCATGATGCGATGATGACCTGAAACATGGGACACTCTTTTCTTTATTCACAGGCTTTGTTCAGCAGTTTCGAAGTCCGGAACAGGGACAGGAACAGGAACAGATAGGACGGGGGCAGTTTGGCCTCTGGAAAACGAGCCCCATTATTCGGTGGTATGTCTTGTCTTGCCTTCGCCAACCGTGCTTCTCCAATTGCTATATAGCTTCATATGACGAAAGATATACCTCTGGTAAACCTACACAGCTCAGCCGCTCTGATTTGCTTGCTCACCATGTGATTTGCTTGTCGGTGCTGGTCGAGCATGAGGTCAGTGGCGTTGTCCGATTGATCCCCCCTGGCCACGGCCACGAGGCTACGTTTTATGTACATTCCTACGCAGCCAGAGGCTGACGGTGTGAGTTGTCATGTAGGGCAGGAGGCAGGCAATAGCATATGCACAACGACACCGTTTTGATGTCCTACGCGCGGAGTATTATCCCATTCCGTTGCTATGGATATGAGCCTGAACTGTTTACGAGGTAGCACAACGTGCTGACAGAGTGGCCTCTGGGTTGTCGCTCCTTGGTATGCACAAAGTTTCTCTCTTAGCCACAACGCGTCGCAAGCGCATCTGTCCCATGACAAGGCCGCCGACTCGGATTGGCGGTCAGCTTTGGAGATATTCGGAGCTGGGCATGGAGCCGGTTCCTTGGCTCCCGCGGAGGGGTTGCCTCGAGCGGTTCTTACATTCTTCCTCCCAATACTATAAGATTTCTAATGCTCTGCCTCGTCTATATGCGGTCGTGAACTTGATCTCCCTGACAAAGAAATGACAGGTCGGAGAACGTCGTTCCGGTTCGCCGACGCCTACAGCTGTCCAAGTCTGGCCAAGACCACGTTCGTTCCCAATGACCAGATAAAGCTAACCCTTGTCAAATGCCAACACTAAAAGAGGGGAAACACCATATCAAGGATCAAGGTCGCGTATGAAGAACGCCTTGAGGCACTCAAAATAGCCGCCAAAAGAGGCTCTGGGTCGCTCAAATATAAGACCGGAGGTATGATGTCCCGATTTCTCGAATTCGCTCCCGTCTATCCATCTGATAGTTCCATCCACCTGCATGGTGGCGTTATAGCATGCACAACTTTACTATGTTATCAAAAGTCACACCGGTCCATCAAGGTGTGGCCATCCCAGGTGCGCCAATAAGACCTTTGGCCAAGGACAATAAAGGTTCACTAATCTGTGAGGAGAGTTGAGCTTGCCTTCATATCTAGACCGAGGTTTCCGCGGGAAACTGAAATCATTTCAAGTTGAAATAGATGCATCTGAGGGCAGACTCGGTTTCTCGGTTTCTACTGTCGTTGCGCCCTCATTCCAAGGCCATTTGAACGGCTGAATTTCCATTTTACTCTCACTTTTATTACACTTGAAGTTCAAGATGCGTTGTCTTCGTCTCATCGGCGCTGCAGCCTTGCCGATCTTGCAAGTCGCAAGATGCAACAGCGACATCAGCCCTACCTTAGACGATCTCACCGACGTCGTTGCTCGAGACCATGAGCATGCTATTTCCAGCTCGCAAGACATCACCGCCCGTGACAATGTCCCTACGTATGGCAAGGGAGTTCTGAGGGACAGCAAGCGGTACAACAAGTCAGCCATCGGCGCAGTCGCTCTCGACGGACGTGCTCTGCTCGCCAAGTGGCTAAACCCAGTCGCCCTCGAGAGGCGCGCGTGTACGGGCAACTACAAGGCTTCATGCGGGGGTAAGTGGCATGGCGTCTCATGAGGCTGCAAATCTAACTGCTTCGCAGACGGGTACTGTTGTCCTACGACCGGCCGCTGTTGCTCAAACAACAATGGTTACTGCAAGAGATCCTCAGGCGACGACTGTTGTGCCGATGGGACTTGCCCCTATCCTTCTGTCTGTGGCGACACAGAATTGTGTGGATGCAAGCCGGCTGGTGGTGTCTGCTGTCCCGACGGCGGTACATGCGAAGCGGGAGACAAGTGCTGTGGCGGCTATTGCACAGCCGAGGCCAACCTATGCTGCTCTGATGGGACGCCGTGCGAGCCGGGGAACATATGCGTCACGAATCAAAAGTACGGCTGGGAGGAATGCTGCACGGATTCCGCTTGCACGGCATATGTGAAAAACAGCACGACGGTCACCAGGGCGCCAACGACCACGGCGGCTCCCCCGAAGACGACGGCGGCCCCGGATCTTGTCTACAAATACTATTACACGACTCTCTACTGGTGAGCCTCCCTCATCCATCCACCCCTTGCTCCACGTCGCTAACAGTTCCAAGGTCGTACTACTACTACTTCTACACTTACATCTATGCGATTGAGCGAACAACCATCACCTCAACATACACAACAACAACGACGACCCTCTCCATCTACGCAGCCAACTCCCGCAGCGCCGCCGCGCGACTAAGCAGTCTAAGCAGCTCCGTCGAGGAGAGCGACTTCACAACCCCAGCACGGGCGACCTCGGCACTGGCATCCTCGGCACAGCAGGCCACCCCAGCTCGCCCGACTGCGGTCAGTTCATCATCGTCTGATGAGCCCTTCCAGGACGACAGCACCGATGACTCCGATGAGGATGATAGCCCTACGCTGCCGGGCATTGGCCCTGGTCTTGGAGGCGACCTGCCTGGTGCTGGGATACAGACGGGCATCGTGCCGGCGTGGGCGGTAGCGTGGGCTCTGGGAGCGGGGGTGGTTGCGTGGGGGATGGTGTGGTTGTGAGGGTAGATTTGTGAAAGGGATGGGGGTAGGGAATTAATAGCATTGGTTTGGCCATGGTGGGGGTTGCGGGTATGAAGGCATGGGATGTTGTTCATAGAGATAGGGTTGCATAGATGCAATGAGATATTTGGGCTCTTACATGCATGAGATTGAGATTGAGATTTTCATCTGTACAAGCTTTGCAAGATAGTCAAGGTCTTATATGCGTGAGGTTAAGATTGAGATTTGCCTCTGTGAAGGCTCTGATAGAGGTAACTGGTATATACGATACTTCTATTGTCGTAGTTTAATAGATTGTGTCGCAGGAATAGTTAGCGGCGAGGCTATCCTATTTTATTACGATTTCACTTCGATGTGGACTATAGGCTTGTTTTAATGCCACCACTCTCGTGGTTCCTTTCTACCTCACTTTTCCACAATCTCCTTCTACAACACCACCGCTATCATCACAAAACAAATTACCAAAGGAGCATAGGAACTGTTACTTGACATTACCAAGGTATTGCAAAGGCTTCAGTCTCATCCAACCAGGTCAATTATCTCAGGTAGGTTATATTTACACGGAAAGCAAGCATCAATTGTTTTCGATACCGCCTTGCTGAGATCGAACAACCCAAATACATAACCTCAAAAGCATGCTGACCTTAAGCGTTTATAGATTGAATTAAATCGAGACGCAATGACAGGTTCTCGAAGCCTTCAGAAAGCCCTATTGTCGTCAAAAGATCAAGTCAAGTTGTCTTTAACTGGCCAAGTCCCAGTCAACACACACAAGTCCCTGGGGAGGCTCTCCGACGCCTTCGGGCTCAACAGCGAAGATGCGCTCACTGACTGGATGGCTAGTGAAGCCTTCCAGAAATTCTATCAGATCCTCCGTACGAACGTGAAGCCAATGCAGCAGAGCGGGAAGACCCAGCACCAAGGTCCCACCCTTACAGCAGTGAAGAAGGCTATTACCAATGGCGAGATGGACGGGGTCAAGAAGTACTCTTCTGAACTTCGGCTCGACACCAGTCGATTTAAAGAGATCGATTGGTATGCCTATAGTCTCATAAAGCTTACAGCAATCAACACTGTATATCGCGAGGGGATCTTCTTTGGGAAGAATATGACAGAGCACGATATCCATATCCGTTTATGGCAAGCTATACTCCGAGCCAATTACGCAGAGGCCCCAAGTCGAAAGCTTCGTATAAATCAAGGCTCGTCGTCATCGCGCGATGGTACTATAGCCCCCCCAGATAAAGGCGATGGTAGTCCGAGGACGAATCACAGAAACAGCGATGTCGAGCCAGATGAGGAATCCGGAAAGTCTGAGTGGGATCTCCTTAAGGATACTGCAAATGCGAACAATCCATTCGACATTACCACTGGTTATGGCAAGTTCCTTACGATTCATGTCGCCCTCAAGGAGTATAAAAACCCAATGAAGATCCAGACATTATTTGTCCAACAGGGCCTAGTGGCCAACGAGGAGCCAGACCTGGAAGCCTTTAATCAAGAGTCGGAATTATGGTACCAAGAGTTAGAAAACGCAAGCCGACAGAACCAATTCAACTATCGGCAGGCGACTGAAGATGAAGTCGCTGGTGTTTCCCGAATGGAACGTCTCCTGGACAACCCGACATTTCAGAGACTTGAGTACACAAAAGATTGCGCATCCCTTGGGATTACAGACCCAGCTTTCCCGCGATTTGAGTGCATGATGCGCACTATGCGATTAGAATCGTGGCAAGTCTGTGAGATACAGGCGCTTCTCGATTTTGAGGCGAACAAATCTATCTCTGGGTGCATTATTGCAGATTCTACGGGTTTAGGTAAAACTATGCAATGTGTAGGCTACTGGAAGAAGGTAAGTTTACCAGGCTATGGCATAATATACAATATACTAATTTATAAATAGCGCGTCGAACTCTACAGACAAAGGGTAGAAGCCTACAATCATGCCAGAATTGCGTATGAAAAGAGAGGGGAGGTTCGCCGTCAAAGAAGGCTCCATGGTCCATTCGAAAAACCACCAACGAAGCCTCTCGCAAAGCCTATGCTTCTAGTAGCCCCTGCTGAGATTATTACTCAATGGGAGCAGGACATTAACAGGTTCGATCCAAGCTTTATCCGGGTGACTTATTATGGACCCAAGGTTACGTCGAGGCAGACAGCAGGTACCCGAGTTGCCGGAATGCTCACAAAGAAGGCTATCTACTTCGACGGTCATGAAGATAGGGCTATGACGGTTGTTATAACCTCTCCTGAGACTCTCCGTGCACGCCACGGACCAGGAGCGCTTCATTATTATCGTGTATCCCACGGAGGCTGGAGCGATGAAATGGCGAAGGCCTCTTTGCATCAGCAGGACTACAGCTGGGAGCGAGACTTGAGTGGACTTTTTAGTGTCGTCACGATAGATGAGGCACATTCTATAAAGAACGCAGAGTCGGCTATCAACACTACTATATCCTGGTTGAACCCAGATTTTACTGTGCTAGCCACTGCAACAGTGCTACCAAACGGAATTAAAGACAGCGAAGGCTTCGTCAAGCTTATCCAACCACAAGAGAACCTATGGACTACAGAGAACCTTGCAGAATGGGAGGTCTCCACAGACACTAACCCCTACGAGTTGCCAGACGGCCATCCTGCTACGAAGCTACAGCTTACACTAGAGGGTGTGAGGAGATGGATTACCTCTGAGCGTGCAGACGTAGACAAGTCTGGATTCTACCTCCAGAAAATCTGGAGGCAGTGCCTCCTCCGACGCACTTATGCGTCGAAAAACCCGCAGAACCACCTAACTGCTATTGGAGAAAGCCTTCCAAAGCTCTTTACCCGTAGCATCGTCTCTCACTTTACTCCCACCGAGAAGAAGCAATATGACACCTTTGCGGCAAATCCACTGAGAAAGCTCGCGCACTTCTTACCTAATGGGCAAATGTGCTGGAACCGACGTTATGCTAGGGAGTTGACGCTGTTGTCAACCTCAATATCATACCACTGGACCAATATATACCTTACTGCCGATAATACGAAAGAGTGGAGAGAAAAGGAGGACTGCCTGTGGGCAATTCTCAAACTTCTCCATGATAGGAAGGCTGATGCAATGGGCGATGCGGGCTTTCTGTTACCGGAGAAGCATGAGACAGTGAAGCTCCTAGCACTTATTTGTCAGGGATCGCCCAAACTCCGACAGTTGCTACAGATAATCAACTCACTTGTGATTTTATCCCATCGAAAGGTTACTATCTGGTGTTCCTTGCCTGCTAATCAGGTGCTAATTGGCGCTTGTCTTCAATGCCTTCAGATAGATTCTACAATCTATACAGCGGATCTTACAGGCCCAGAAAGACAGGATCTCGTTTGGAAATTCACACAAGATCCAGAAGGCAGTCGTGTCTGGGTTGGAACGTACTCGGTTGGCTCAGTAGGGCTAAATCTACAGCCTATGTGCAATCATAGCATCAATTTCGACAGTCCTTTGAACGAGGGCCAGGCGAAGCAAGCTATTGGGAGGATCCGACGCCTGAAGCAGCCTCTGACTGTAGAACAGTTTGATCTGTCGGTGGAGGACACTTTTCAGTCTCGGGTAATCCAAAACGCCTTCCGAAAGGCAGTTCCAGGCACCATCGCGGACCTGACTATGGAAGTAGAAGAGTCTGTCGGCGAAGACCTCACCAAAGCCTTCAGCATTGGACGTTGGTTTCGAGTAGACGACCAGCTTATTGAGGCCCCAGACTATCGCGTGGACCACTTACCGCCTTCTCAACAGCTCTCAGCACCAGAGTTGGTAGCCGCAATTATGGACATTAGCAGAGGCAGAAGAGAGGAATCGCAGTTGAACCAACGTTGGGTAGAGGAGGATGTGGAGGAGGGTGTTGATGTGGATATGCACGACGCACAATAGTTCCTCAGGTCAAGCTTTTCTACGAATACTCCTTAGTGAAGGCTTCACCGATGAGTCCTATAGTCTACTGGTACTGCAAAGCTGGCTATAATGAGAGCCTTCGTCTACAAGGTCTCCGTTGGATGTAAATCAGGGAGCTATCTTTTGACTGCTACGGGTTTTCATAGTATATGCGTTGTTAGTTTTAGATGAGATTAGACCTCTCACATAAATCTAATACTAGTTGCCTACTAATAATTTCATTCATAACACTAATCGTGGTAAAACTTGTTAAACACTTACAAAACACGTGTAAATATCTCGAATTATTATAGTTGGGATAGTAGTTGGGAATGTTACCGCTAATATTATCTACACAGTCAGATATCGTCCTATAAACTCAACCTCACCCCCGTCCTCAACGCGTCCCAAACCCCCTCGACGCCATTGTTACAGACAGACTAAACCTTTACTATATACTGTGGAAGGCTCCTATCAGGAGCAAAAACTAGTGCCGATAATTACAATACAACCTACGCGCAGAGTCCGCACTTCAACCAAGGCTGAGCGCACCAGTTGACTCCCAACATCAGCAAGCACACCTCGCCGAGATGGCCTCTGAATCGCAACCAAGCAGCGCGACGCCCGTCGACCCCCCCAACATCACCCAGTCCACCGCTATAAGTTGGCTAAAATTAGCCAACTTGCGCTCAGCTTCACCCGCTGAGGTGGCCATTCTTAATAATTTACAGTATATCCATGCTGTTCTACAGAACATCATGCGCTCGCAAGAGGCGCTGATTATCCAAGTTGACAAGTAAGTTCCCTATGTCTATTTATATTGTTTACTCTAATAATATATAGACTTACAAAGATGGTAAAACCTTCCCGGTCAAGACAGTCGAGTAAACGCGAAGAGGGAAGCGAAAGCGGGGATGACGATAGTGGTGGAAATGATCTCGATAACAATACCAACCAGAAGAGAGTCCAGAAGAGAGACCTGACAAGAGCCTCTAAAGGCCCGTTTACTGTTATGGACAATGAGAGCAGCAACGCACTGAAGGCTCTCGCCAGCCAGCGTAATGGATTTATATTCGACTTTTTTCGTCGATATGTCAAGGAAAAGAAATGTCATCTCTACAAGAGGGTTTGCAACGGATCAACAAGGATCAGCGTGGCATGGAAAGCTGCATGCATTACTGCTGCAGAGCTTGGAAACGAAGACGCTGTAGTTACACAACTTCAACGGCTTCAGGAGAGGGATATCGCCAGTCTCTTTGTCACATATGCCCGAAGACTGAAAGGGAAACAGTTAGTTAATCTACTTCTCTTTGAGTAGTAACCAACTAACTTCTCAAAAGGACTAACGAGGGTGGGGACGAGGAGGAGGGGGGTGAAGGTATCGCGCACGAAGCTGAGAACGACGACAATGAAGTTGACAGCGAGGACCAAGAAGAAGAGAAAGAGAGTGAAGGTGTCGCGCTCGAAGCCGAAGATAGCGACGATGAAGACGACGATGTCATTGAAGTCAGTATGCGCAAGCGTGCACGGCGCAACCCAATCGTCTGATGTATGGAGACTCCAATCAACTCTGGTGTATCTGCAAGGATCCTGCGCCCACATCCATCCCAGCCGCAACGCCACCTACAAGCCAATCAACTTGCATAATAGCGCATTCTTCTATCTCAGCGCAAAAACACAGCTGCTGTAGCAACGAAATCTTGGAAGGCTTCTTACAGGCCTACATTAACAATTACTCTCGAATACGCACGATTGCAGATGTTCCATATTATTGTTTCAGCTTTAGTATCATACACCTATATAAGAGCTCGAAATCAATAGCTAATTTAAATAGAACTTATTAACACACGACAAAAATGAGCTTACGTTATAAGTCTTGAGCGAAGATATCGAGATGTATCTGTAGCTAAATAGGGTACAGTTTGGCCTTGGTTGTAGGTGCATTCTGATAGAGGCCTAGAAGCTGCACGATTCGTGATCGCAGTGGATCTAAGGCGTCCAAGCTAGGGCTCCAATGGTGAAGCGACGAATGGGTTCGTTGTAGCAAACGGCGTAGAAGTAGGCGATTGCAGTGGGTTGGAGGATGTGGGCGATTAGGGCGGGGAGTTCGGTGGGGACGAGGGTTTGGATGCATTCTGGTGGCATGAGGAGGCTGGCATCCATGGTCTCGCGGTCATCGGAAGCACTATGTGAGGAACTGCGTGGAGAGGTATCGGGGGATCTCCATAGGGGATGTGTCAGAGACGAAACAGCCCTCAAAGTCATCAGGGAGCTCAATATTCGGAGGTATATCGTCAATAGGAGTAAGCTCCTCAAACGCAGAAAGGTCGTCAGAATTCAGTGGCTCAGACTGGTCACCGATCACAACCCCCCTATGAGCGGTTGGCTGATTCACATTTGGTCTCTCTCCCGACGTGTACGCAATCCCATAAGACTGCAGCAGCTTCGCCCGTTGGGCAAAGCCTTCAGCCCTCTTCTTGCGGTCATAGCGGACTCGCGCTGATGCGCCTCCATCTACATTCCTCCGCCACGTCTTGGTAAATCCTACCTCGGCCTTGCGCTGTTCGTGTTCATGTCCCCATACGTGAAGGCTATTCCCAGAGCTCTCTATGTGCCTAGTGGTCTTGCCGAGGCATCCGTAATCGGTCAACCGGGGATGCTTAATCTCTTCACAGAATGGGCACATCCATTTTCCTGTAACAGCATGACGCTGCTGTACTTTTCGTTGTACTCTGCGTAAGGGCGAAGTCTGAATTTAAATGCCTCGTCAAGTGTGCCTTGCTGGGCCAAACCCTATCTCGATGAGAATCATCGAGATAGGGCTCCTCCTGGCACTGTAGACACTTTAGTCTGTCGTTAACTCGGGGCCTTGGTACGATAGAAGAGCCGGCTACTAGATGTTGACTATGGAAGTTAAGCAATAACTCCATTGTTAGCCGTATGCAGCAAGCATACGGTATCTCTGGCATATACGTCTGCGGGCAGTTGCTGCACAGTGAGATCCGGCTCGGGAGGACTCTCCGACGAGTTCGCCTCAAATCCCCCTTCTGGGAGCATTCCAGGGGTAGGCTCATTATTCGACTGTAGCTCGCTCATCGCCCTTGCGCGCTGGAGTATATCTCCCATTGTACTGTTTGTCGCAGCCTTCTTGATTCGCTCTTCTGCTTCAGCCTGAGTGAGGGAGGCTTCAAGCCTCTTCGACCGCTCTTGTAATAGAGACCTAAAGACGAGCCTCGACACTCTTCTCCTGTAATTATTAAACTCCCTAACCGAGCCATCCATCGGGGCCAAAGGATCTTCTGCCATGTATGCAGTAACAGCCTCGTTGAGGAAGGTGCCATAAACTTCTCGGACTTCTTCTGGCCCAATCGCAGTCGTTGATAAGTCCGTGGAGAACTGGGTGTTGTCGGTTATCCTTGGATCCGTCGTCTCGCCGAGTGCCATCCCAGATAGGTTCGTTCTATTGACATCGTTGAGGTAATACCGCTCGAGAGTGCGAGTATTTGGGCCATGCCCAAGGAGCCGTCGTGCGTGGTCTACCCCTACGAGTAGTGCAAAGTCAGTGGCCGTTCGCCTCCTCAGCGAGTAGAATGTGATTGTTGTTCTGTAACCCATCCTTTTCCCCCGCTCCCGGAGGTACTCTGATAATGCAACAGAGCTCATCGGGGCGCTTTGTGTGCCTAGCCCACGATGGCTACCCGCTAGAAAAACAGATTCATCCATCACAGAAGCCTTCCACTATCACCTAATCAGTATATATAGATTGACATAGAGAAAGGTGACATACCTGGATGTTGAGGGCGCGGCCAGCAAGGAGGTCATCTATCGTAGATATGCCATCGATAATACCGCGCCGTATAGCAATCGCTAACAATCGGTGTGGCACCGAGAATATAATATTCTCGTTCTTCTTGGGGGACAAGATTCGGCACTGAAGTGGGCGTGGCGGTCGGTCACTCTCATTTGCCCGCTCCGGGTCCTCAAGATTGGTCTTGAGGACCCGGAACGTCAGGTCTGCCACGAACTCTCCTTCCGATGTTCCCCGGAATATTTTCACATCTCGCCACGTGAGAAACTTCTTGTGGGGGATGCTGTTTTTGTTCTTAGGATTATATCCTAGGGATCCTGGCCGGATCGCGCAGACCCGACCGATGCACCAGGCCAGGTGGTGCATCTCAGCCAACTCGATGGATTTGGTGTCTGACATATCGAGGTCAATGAGCTGCGATAGCTCGGCCAGCCCCACGTGGGAGTTGTTTATATCCCCGTATAGGGATATATTATGCTTCTTTGCGGCGAATCGAAGGGCTTCAGTAATGCGATGGAACAGAACTCCACATGGAGGAGGCGCGAGGTGCCTAATGCAATATGACTGGTTTGCATGGAATAACAATCCGGAGCGAAAGCTTGTTAGGGACTGATATGTGCATAGGGCATCCTTGAATGCTCGACCTGGCGTGCGCGGGACCACGAAGAGAATGAATCTGATATCATAATTAGTATGAGGAAGGCTTCAACGAGGTCGACAAAAGAATCTCACAGCCGGGCTTGGCGGTATAACACAGAAAAATCTTCGGGGAACATGATGTTCCAGCGCTCCTCTTCCGTCGCATCTTCTGGTAGTATCTTTGTTACATGTAGGAAACTCTCATATCGGCGCAGGGTCCTGTCTTGACTCTCCTGTGTACCATCTGCGTGGTATCTAAACCCCACAGCATCTTCTTCCATCGATGCCAGACTTTCCATCAGGTCAGCGATATCACTATCACTTGCATTTTTCATGTTACTCAGTTGGGTTTCTAGAGACCCCGGGCATGGCGCCGCACGCTGTGGCGGAGCCATTGTTCACAATTCACAGAAGAAGTATGCACGATATACAGACAAGGGGCTAAATAAAGACTTGATAGAAGCCTTCTACGGGCTAACGAGAAGATTCTACCTATTGAAGGCTTTCATAAGGTTGTCATATATATCAAGGGATATAATGGGTGTAACGGAGCTGAGAGACGTGGGGGAAACAGAGAGTGGATACGTGGGGTTGGGGATACGTGGGGGAAAGGTGGATTAAAGGAACGTAGTACGCGAAAGTAAGCGAGGAGAAGGTAAAAAAACAAAAAAACATAAGCGAGGGTTGTAGAGAAAAGGTGCATTGAACGCACGTATTCTCGAAACGCAAAGTAAGCGAGGAGTAATATAGGAAGGGGGAAAACAAATAAAAAACCCCCCCTTAAGCGAGGGGTAAAGGATACGTAGCGGAAAGGTGGATTGAACGCATATATACTTGAAAGTAAGTGAGGACTAAGGGGAGCAAAAAAATAATAAATAAATAACGATAAATTGCCAAAAAAGTAATTCGCTGTGGACATTATGGGAATTGAACCCATGACCTTCCCCATTCTGGAATCAGGTGGATGAATCCACGTGATCTGCGAAGGGGAAATCATACCCCTAGACCAAACGCCCGTTTGAATTGAAAGGTGTAGGTTATGTGGAATTATACAAGCGCGATATTACTACATTGTGACAACAGTACAGCGATAGGAATAGTGAAGGGAAGCACAATTATGTAAATAACAGATGTGAAATGTAAAATACTTACAAGACACGTCGGCTCTTGTTATTAATGAAGATTCCTGAGTCTACGTAGCATGATCTTTGGTGATGCCCAGTCCAATATCATGCCTTATTCTGCCATGACCTCTCACACCGCCTAGCGTCAATACATCTCCATCACGTCCCACAGCCATGGCGGGTATCAGGTCTTTTCTGCAAACAAGACAACCAGACCCCACAACGCCATCTTACGAATTAATAACGCTCTTGGAACTAATCGCAGAGATATGTCACAGCTTCCGTAAAGCAGCGATGGTACAAAAGACACCGAGGAACCTAGCACCGACGGATTCCTTGAGGCGCCATGGACGGCCACGCCGACGCGACTGAGCAGGTCGCAATCGCCAAGCTCGAGCCCACCATCCCAAACCTCCAATCCTGCTACTTCAAGGCAGTAGTAACGCTCATATGGCCGTACAGCTCCTCAAATAAGACACTTTCTGTGCTTCTGGCCGAGCCGGACTTTCGTTTGCGCAGCAGCAGAGGCCAGGTCAAGGTCCAGTTCGCGGGATCGAGCGCGAAGCATGTTTTTGAAGCGGGGATAGGGAGTGGAGATGAACTGGTTGTCTGCTTGAATGGGGCTGAATGGATACCTGAGAGCGCGAGTGCTGTGCAAACGCCTGGGAGAGGCATCGAGTGGGAGCTGAAGTTCTCAGGGCGGTTGGTGCTTCAGGTAAGACGGATGCTGCCACCAGACCTAATCCCATACTAATCGCGGCGGCACTTTAGATTCGACAGCGCGAAAGCGGAAATATTGCCCTAATTAATCTCGACAACCCTCCACAAGAGCCTGAACTGGACCGCGCCGCTGAGATCGAGGCGCCACTCGAAAACCCGTCGCCCCCACCAGGAAGCCCGATTCCAACAGCGCGCCATGACCAGCTACGTGCGGAGGAGACTGGCGAGTGGTCATCACCGGCATTCATAAAGCGCGCTCGGCTGTCCTATGGTTCCTTTATTGGGAAGGATTTTGAGGCGTTCATAGAAGATGATGGCTCTATACCAGGAAAAGGCAGAAAACGGTCGAAATTTGGCCGGAAGTCAGGGGATTGGAGATATATTAGCCGTTCCCCAAGTCCAGAAGAGGAAATCGAGGTCGAAGAGCCAGTGGTGGAGGAACCGGCCCCCGAAAAAGAGAAGCCTAAGATGACGGACGAAGGCTGCCAGACAGACGGCCTGGAATTCAGCGACGAGATGCAGGAGTTTTTTAGACAATCTCAAGCTGCTGGTAGAGAGGCAAGACCACTTCAACCTTCAGGTCTACAAGATACACGGATGGAGTTTGCAGAGGATCAGACCGACAGGCCACCGATTCCACCATTTGACGCGTTCCCGGCTGGGCATGCTCAGCCAGTTTCACATGCAATGGAGCCAAACGGAGCCACCGCACAATGGCCGGATTCAATATTCCGGGATATGGGATTCTCGAGCGGATCTGTGCCCGACATGAATTTGAGGCCTAGTCTCCCTTTCGAACAGCCTAGGTCTCACAGCCCACAGGTTCCACCTACAGCATCCATGTTTGAAAACTATCAAGAAGACCAAAGGAACGGACTCTTCCAAGCGCCATATCCACCGGATCAGCCAATGCAGATACACCATGGCCTCCCTCTCGAAGAGGATCACCATTATGACGAACACCTACATGAAGCCACCGAAGAGGTTAGGGATTCCACAGCCCCACAATTTGCCCAACCTGCCGAGTCTTTATATCCAGAATTACCTGATGTTTCCATGGAAGCACCTGCCCAACCGGCATGGGAGTCCTTGACCCATGTCCCTGGGGAAAATGCGCCGGCTACCTTCGAGATACCCAATGCTCCAAGCGGAGAGGCATCTGCACCACGATATAGTCAACCTAGCACAGCGAAGTACCGTTTGAATGATCGTGGTCAGGTAGTCGCGACTAACTTGGGCGAGGAAGAGGACGAGGAAGAGGGCGAGGAAGAGGGCGAGGAAGAGGGCGAGGAAGAGGGCGAGGAAGAGGGCGAGGAAGAGGGCGAAGAAGAGAGCGAGGAAGGCGAGGAGGACGATGAAGAAGCGGACCGTCGTCAAATTGGCTCGGATGAAGAAGTGGAGGAAGATGAATCTGGCGAGGAAATCGAAATAAGGCCCAGGGAAGCCCCCGAGCAGTATTATCACCAGCAACAGTTTCCCGACGAACAAGGTGGTGTGACTATCGATCAGAGATACAGTAACGAAGGGGGCGAAAGTGAGCTCGACGAAGAAGATCATCCATCCGAAGGACAGGAGTTCTCAGACGATGACGAGGGTAGCGAGATAGATAGTGGTGAAGAGGCTCTATATGATGAAGAACGTGAAGAGTTAGAAGAGGGAGAGGACTTTGATGAAGACGACGAACATCGCTACGAAGACGAAGAGATGAGCGAAGAGGATTTAGGCCCTGCTCACCAGCAACAACAACAACCTGCGGCGAAGGCTGAGCCGGTCTTTATAGATCTTCTATCGTCGGATGACGAGGAGGAACAACCGAAGCCTGAACCCAAGCCACCTCTAGTTCATAAAGACTCGTCTTTTGCGGATGTAGAGGACAATGTACAAGATAATGTAATGGAAGACGAAGAGCTCGATGAAGATGCAGAAGCAGAGTACGAGGGAGAGTCGGAGGAAGAGGAAATGGCCATTGGGCATGCAAACGACGAAGAAAGCGAGGAATCTGAGGAGTCCGAAAGCTCTGAAGGCCCTGAGTCAGAAGCAGAAGAACCAAGCGAAGCTACGGAAGTATGGCAACCTGGTACCCCACCGGCTACAGAGGTGCAGAACGAAGTAGAGATGCAACAAGTGCCCGCTGTCACTCTCCAGCCAGATCGGCCTAAACTCGACCACGCAAACTTGTCAATGGCGGAGGAGGTAGGCGGCTATGAAGACGAAGATGACACTATGGAAGGAGGTCTTGTCGAACAGCGCTTCATGGATGGCGCGAACGATTTACCTACGGACTTGAAAACCACGAAGGAGCAAACGCCCACTTCTACTGCGGCTCAAGATATCCCAGTGGAGGCAGGCGAAGAAGAAGTCACCGAAAGCAGGATTGCACAGCCACAGCCTGTTGAGATGGAACTTGATCATAAAGTGCAAGAAACTGTAGCCGCCAACATTCGAGCAGGCTTAGATGAACAGCTTCAGGCTGAGCAGCTTGAAGATGAAGAGCTTGAGGATGAACATCTCGAAGAGGAGCAGCTCGAGGAGCAGCAGCTTGAGGAGGAACTTGAGCAAAGAGACAAGTTACCAACGGAGATCATAGAGGATACTTCATTGGCCAAAGTAGCTTATCCTACTTTGCCCCATGACGAAAGCAGCATTGTAGAAGCGCAAGAGACTCTACTTAACGAGCCCGAAAAAGAAGAAGAAGAAGAAGAAGACGATATTGAACTAATAAACGCGCAATTGATGACGCCTGACGCTACTCAAATAACCTCTACCGCGTCGCAAGATGCGTTATTCGCGACCTCGACAGAAAAGCAATTGCAAAACGACGCCACAACTGCTGAAGTTGTGGCAGATGAAGTCGTACACAGCAGCGTCGAAGGCACCGAGCCGATTAAGGAGACGGTCGTCGAGGTTACTAAACGGGTCACCAGATCAGCGAAGGCGACAGCGGATACGCTCCAACCTCCAGTCACACCAACGGCGGATAAAAGGATGAGCCTCAGGTCAGCCACTTCTCCCGTAAGTGCTCGAACCGATCGTTCTCCATCATTGGCGACAGGCACACCGAGCACACGCAAGGACCGTGATGCCGCAGCACATCTTGCACCGAAGGCCCTCAGCCCCCCAGAGAAGCCCCAGCCATCACCGCAGACCCCAAAACACAACCTTCGATCAAAACCATCAACATCACCTGCCGGAACACGCATCACCCGATCTCAAGATCGCGCCGAGACCCCTGCCGCCAGCTTACCAACCGCCACCAAAGACTTCATACCGCCCCCCAAACAGCTGCCCACTACCCCTCAAAAACCTCCCATGCAGCCTCTATCTGAAACCGCCCTCCGTGCCAGTCTCACAAAAGCCCTCCGCACCAACCTCAGCGACTTCACACCTCTAAAAGTGCTCCGTCACAACTTAGGCAAACGCCTCGATGTCATTGCCATCGCGACTACCGCACCCCCTGAAGCTCAGCGCGCCAAACACGGCCCGCGACACTACCACCTCCGCTTCAACGTCACCGATCCCTCCATCGCACCCACCGGCGTCGTAGAGATCCAAGTCTTCCGGCCCTACAAGGAAGCTCTCCCGGACGTCGAGGTCGGCGACGGCGTCTTGCTGCGCAACTTCTCGGTCAAGGCGGAGAAGGATAAGGGGTTTGCGCTCCGCAGCGAGGATAGCAGCAGCTGGGCTGTGTTTAAGCGGGATCGCGTCACCGAGTGTCGTGGTCCGCCGGTCGAGCTTGGGGAGGGCGAGGAGGAGTATGTGACTAGGTTGAAGGAGTGGTGGGGCAGTCGGGGAGAGGAGTTTTTGGCGAGATTGGGGAGGGTGGGGGAGAGTCCTGGAAGTGCGAAGGGGAAGACTAGGGCGAGGGGTGCGTGAGTGGCTAGGTAGATGGTTGGATTGGGATAGAGGTTCTTGGGTTGGGTTTGTGGATGTGATATCTGGACACGGAGAATTTAGCAGTTAACTCTTGCTGTAGATCCAGACATGAAATTAAAGAGCCCTTCGGCTATGATAAGATTTTGACTATCCCTAAGCAAAATTTTACTTTGAGAGAAAGCTAGGCAGCCTCTGGGCGGTCTGCTATTGCCCTGAAACAAAGAAGGGCATCGACGCATAGGTTGGCGATAAATCCTATAAAGAAGCCCGGATACTTCAGTGGCAAGAAAGAAATGCAAGTACAATAATAATTACGTCCCCAGAGACATGGGGCAGGTTCTGAAGATATCCGGTAAAGTAACAATCACAGTTGATGCTCTGTCATCGTACCAGTCAAATGAAGAGCCCCGTTTATAAGTCTTCCTATGCTTTAGCCACATGCGTCAAATCACCAAACGAACTAGATCACCCCTTGGATGCAAGTACGGAGAAGATTCACAGGAAAGGAGAGCCAAGACGAGAAGCGTATATTTAGACACCCGTTTAACGCGTTCATAGTACAACCGCCGACTATACAGTTAAGAAAATCGCTCTAGTTCCACATCTTGACTTCACCTACAGTCCTCCATCCTACACCCATCTTCTTCCATCCCCGTAGTAATCCCAAGAAGCTCTATGCCACAGATCATTACCCCTGCCACTCCTTCGATTACACAGCTTTTGTCATCTAAGTGGCCTCTGGGAACAGATCCTCCTTCAGCTCAACGCCGAGCTCCTCACGAATCGGGCGCAGCTCCTCGAGGTACTGCTCGTATTGGCTCTTGTTCTCAACCTTCGCCTTGATGCCTGTTTTCATTAGCATGTGTCCACGCACTTTGGCTTTCCTGCCAACTTTTCAGCTTTTGGAAATGGATGCTTACCCTCAAAGACACGGACAGCGGTGGGGTAGTCGTTGACGCGTCTTGCGGCCTTCAGGGCAGCAACGAGCACGGATGGTGATGGGACGAGATCGTATGCGAAGGCATTGTTGAGGTTACGCTGCGTGGTACGATTAGCATACACCCCGCAACCCCTCTTTCACTCCAACACAGCCAATTGAACATACCTGCAGCTCGAAGACATCCTGGACGGTATCGAACTCCTTCTCGTATCTAGATGCACCGCGTATCAGCCCATAGCTCTCCCAATGGCATCCGAAAGCCCTCGGTCCGATTCTCCTCGGCAACAACACCCAGCACGCAAGAGGTCCTCCAACAACGCCAACCTCCAATTGGGTCTCCTTACCTGGCAGTGAACTCCTCGAAGCTCTCCTCGTGTCCGTGACCGTCAGCATTGTCGGCCTTCAGCACTCGTGCGGTCGAGAAAGCCGGGGCGTAGCTGACGCGGAGGACGGGCGAAGGGCGCACGGCGCGGAAGCCAGCGGTGCGGCCAATGGCGCGGGGCAGGGCGCGCAGAACGGAGCTGGTGGACATCGTGTTGTATGATAGAGACAGGTTGTGCTGGGGATTTCAAGGAAGTGGTCAGTATGATGAAGCGTAATTTTTGGTGGATGGCTCCTCGGAACAGGGCGGGTCAGGATTTCATGATTGGCTCTAAACCATACATTAGTCAGCAATAATGAAAGTTGAGCTGCACGTGATACGGAGACCATGCGTGCTAGCTACACGTGATACGATCGGCCGTTCACTGATAGCCTCGCACGTCGCGGCGATAAGACATTCTTAACGGAAACAAACCCACCTTGCGTTGGAGGACATTGCCAACCAACGCGGACATCTTGTGCGGAGGGTAAGATACTGATGCTCTCACACTTCATTCACATATTCTGACTTTCTCTTAGAATAATTGGCCGCCATATTTTGGCTTCACGAACTCACATGGCACCCTAGCCACAATCCGCATTTTGATTCCATGTCGTCGAAGCCCACGTCGGACTCAGAAGCTGTAATACTACAACCGCGTCGTCGCGGACGTCCACCAAAGAATCCAAGTGTTGCCCCGCCAAAATCGCCCTTAACTTTACAGCAAAATCACCTGCCTAAAGTTCAGAAACGACCAAGAGGAAGGCCGCGAAAGATCGCCGTTCGGTCCCCCACGCCAGACTCAACACAGTCACCACAACGTCCCAGTCGCAGAGTGAAGAAGAAGCGAGGGACTCCCCAGAAGAAGCACGACGAGAATCAATTATACGATCTCCGCGATATCCTAGCCGAGAGCGAGACTCACTACCTAATAGATTGGGAAGACGACAAAGTCACCGGCGAGACATACAAACCTACCTGGGAGCCAAAAAGTTTCGTTGAACAAGACGCCATTGTTGTTTGGGAAGCAAAGAAGGCACAGATTGAGACAGGGAAGAATCACGTCCAGCAACCACAGAGCCAAGACTCAACGCAAGTCGCAGCGGAAGTGCTCAATCCCGTGGCACCTGAGAACCAACGAGGAGAATCACCCCCTGTTCCGGACTCTACCCAGGAGAGCGAACCAGTCAGAGACGCAAAACGCAAGAGGGTTATAACTGTTATCGACAGCCCTGCTTCGATTCAAGAGTCGCCAGACAGCCAACCTATTAAGCCAGCTAAACGGGGTAGGATTACTACCGTCGCCTGGGAAACCCACAGGGCCAACAATTACAAGCGGTCCCCTTCCGACTCTGTAGCACCAGAAGGCAACGTTGATATTCCAGGAGAAGGGTCTACGCCAACAAAACAAATTCATGACGAAGGACCACAGACCATTCCAGAGTCACAACCTCAAACCCATAGCCACGAAGTAGGAGACACCAGTCGTAGCTCGCAATTAATCTGGGATCAATCGCCGACGCCTAATGAGCAAGTTATATCCGCAGAAGATATCCAGGCAATAGACTTTGCAATTCCTAGGAGTTCTCACATTTCTAACAACGTACCGCACTCTTCAACAAAATCACCTCTCACAGCCAAACCTTCAAGCCGTCCCACTCCGCAACAAATATCGGACCATCCTCCTGAGATAGACGATAGTTTTGACACTGTCGCAGAGACCCCACAAGCTCGACTTGCGCCTTTAGGAGAGTCTAATCGAGATAGATACATCAGTATCTCGCAAATTTCGTCGTTTGCCTCGGAGGCACCTCATACTCAACGATCGCTACATCGCTCGCAATCTGCAGGAAATCAATTGCAGAGAGTACTGGAAGACCGCGTTATCCCGGATTCCCAAGAGGCAACCGCAGCCAACAGTGCAGACTTCCGAAGGTCCATCCGAAGTAGAACCTGGCCAGGTACTCCCGAAAAGGGAACTTCTACAGCACTTTCGCCGTCTCACCCCGATAAAGCCACGACCAGTGCGAACGGAGATAATCTGATTCGACAAGTAGACGATATATCAGGCATTGATCAAGATTCTTTCATTGTTCACAGCGTGAATTCTGAGGCACAAAGAAATAGTTATACATACGGAGAGACGATATCCGACCTGAACGCGCCCACTCCCAACAAAGTTCCCGTCGAAGACAGCTGGCTCACTACAAAAATTGTACCTTCCCCAGTGCTCAACTCTCTGTCCCAGCATTCTAGTTTTCACGAGACGCCGGTTTCCAACGGAGGATTCCTTGCTGGCGCCGAAACTACTGTGGCCGAGCCATCACCGAGTCAAAACTCACGACCATCCACCCCGAAACCTAACCTTTCACGTCTATTTCTACCCCAGGTATCGTCGAGCGCTAGAACATCCGAGGAACGTTTCCAAACGCAGCTACCATTTAGCACCGATACCAGTAACATTGATAGCCAGCATCTCAATTTTTACAACAGGTAAGCATATGTATACTTAATTGCATATTGAAGTTGAAGCTAATACACCCGTAGAAGCTCTGGTGTCCACCGAGGTCATTCTGTTTTGCCAATATCCACTGATTGTTCTGACAACGAACTTGGCAGGCCAGTGACTGTTAGTCCACTTGAGAGAGACGTTGGGTCTTCTAATCAAAGTTGGCAAGCCGCCCAGGTTGTCCAAGACACGGAAGTTCCATCACAAATCAGCTTGGAATCTACCAAGGTATCTGAATTGACGGAAGCCGAATTCGGACATATCTCTAGAGACTGCGCCGAAGAAATTTCTCCAGCTCCAGATAATATACATTCTCAGTCCTCGCCGCCTTCCCGTAGTAAGGAAGACGGGACTAGAAGGCGGATAGCATCAGAAGAGCCTCCAGAAAGCATCATCATGAGTGTAGAAAGGCAAGACGAGTCGGAGCTCGTTCAGCAGCCTTCACTGCCGTCAACTTCGGCATCGCCGGCACCTGTTTCGAGAGGTGGAAGTGCCGCACAAGATCGACCTCCTGCCGTATTCAACTCTAGTATGAACGTAACCGAATTTCTCCAGAAAGCACGTCGAGATGCAATTGCCGCTGCAAGGGCTAGAGCCTCTCCTGCAAATTCACGCGTGGGTAGCGAGCCAATACAAACGAACGAACCATCACAACCGCCAAGTATAGTGAGGCAAGAACTGCCAGTCCGAGAAATGGCATCCAGTTTGGACGAAGGATCCATGGCAGCCCCGGATCTGGCTAGAATTGAATCGCCGGATGAAGAAGACGTTTCGAGCCCTCAACTTCCATTGCGGCCTTTCGGATCAAGCGACCACATAGTTCTAATTCCCATGGTGTCAACCGTACGAGACATGTATAATGATCAGGTACCGAAATATAGACGAGAGATAGAATTATTACGCAAAGGCGAGCAGCTGGATCTTCAGGCTACGGCGAGAATCGACCTGATGATCGAGAACCTCAAGCTCCTTGGAGACCACAAAGATTTGTTCTCCGAGGAAGGCTTTTCGCAGAACGGCACACCTGCGGAAACCGTATCAAAATGGGCAATGACCTGCAGCCCCAAATGCTACTTTCTCGAGAGACTCTTCGAGTCAATGAGGGATTCAACCAGCCATGTCGCGGTCCTTGCTCGCCCGGGAATGATGATGGATATTTTGGAAGCCATACTCCAAGTACATAACTTCAACTATTATCGACCCGATCGGCAAAGTCGTTCTGAATTGTCCGCTCGAGGAACCCTTACGGTTACTCTTCTTCCTACAGGCTTCAGAGGCGGACAATTCGTGGTTAATCCGGCCGATGCTGTAATAGCATTCGATTCGACCGTTTTCAGTGGGGAGCGGTACTCAAAGACGCTTCGTTCTCATACATTCGACCCTACAAGGCAGTCTCCACTAATCATGTTAGTTGTTGAGGACTCCGCGGAACATTTTGAGCTTTGTCTGCCACAATCCTTGGACCCTATAGAAAGGAAATGCTACCTGGTAGATTTCATCTGCCAGCAGCGAAAGGAGGTTGGGTTGAACACTAAGATCCGACCAGAAGATGCTGCCGTATCAGTTGGTAATTATCTAAGGGCGAACTCGAACAACCACACCGGCATTGACGGGCGCTTGGAGTGGCCTCTACCGCCAAATCGTTTCGTCTCGAATCTAGATGTGCCAGATTCGCTACTACCACAGCAGTCTGGCTCGACCACACAATCTCGCGATGTAGAAACTCCAGGACCAGCGTCACTCCAAAACTTGTCGAAGAGGCCCCGCGACGATTTGGTAGACGACGATTTGACAAAGCGGATGCGAATGACTCCAGTTCCACCCGAGATTGCATCAAGCGCGCAGGTTTCACACATCACCGATTCTCTCGGATTCCAGACACAGTTCAATGCCTCGTCGCTGCCATCACTCACCAACTCAGCCGAACAGGCCATCGCAGCCACCGCCACATTAGACCAGGAGCAGTCAGATCAAATGACACAACTTCTAGCAAGGGTAAGCCTTCTATTATCCACTCTCACCCCCAAAACACTCGTACTAACAGTCCCCAGATCGCGGACCTAGAAATTCAGCTCGAAACCAAGACAGCCACCGAATCCCAGATCCACGAGCTCGAGGCCAAGCTCCAGGAAAGCGAAAAAGACAATGCACGCCTTCGTCAGTCCAACACAACCCTCGAGCTTAAGCTAAACGAACACATCTCCCTCGTCAACAAATTCGTGTCCCAATCCCGCGAATCCGCCAACCAGCGCCGCATCGCCGAAACCACCGCTACCACTGCCGAGTCCCGCGCCACGTCCCTCCATACCAGACTCGAAACCCGCTCTACCCAGAACATTGCCCTATTAGCCAAGGTCGGAGACCTCGAGGCTGAGCTCACCACCGCGCGCGCCGCTCTCGCATCCTCTGCCATCCCGGAGCAGCGTGAGTTCGAGGCCCTCCGCGAGAAGGCCGCAGAGGCCCAGGCAGAGCGCGAGAAGCTCGAGAAGCGGGCTGTGAGCTCGGCGAAGGACTTTGAGTTCACCCGTGAGCAGTATCAGAGGGCGTCGAATCAGGCTGCGGAGTTGGCGAGCGAAGTGGCTGGTTTACAGGCCGAGAAGGTGGCGTTGGAGAGGAAGGCGAGTGAGAATTTCGTGAGGGTTAGGGAGATCCAGGCGAAGAGCGAGGTGGCCCAGTTTAAAGATAGGATTGATGAGTTGGAGGCTGAGGCGGAGTTATTAAAGGCGGATCTGGAGAGGAAGAATGAAGAGATTAAAGCGAGAGGGGCGAGGGGGTTGAGGGGGGCGAGTATTCCGAGGAGTCCGAAGGTGACGGGGATGGGCATAGCGGGGAGTCGGGCAAGCAGTGTGGCTCCGGGGGAGGGGAACGGGTACCCCCCGAGGTGGGTGGGGATGTCGGGGTGAGCGTGGAGGAGGGGCGTTTGGGAGAGCTTTGATACCATTGCGGACAGAGATAAATTGGTTGCTGGTGATTTAGAGCCGATATGCTTAGAAGATCTCAAGAGATGATGGAAGAAAGCGGTCACGAAGGAGCTAATGGAGCTGATGCGCAGGTTTTTATCCTGCTTCCCGAATATAGTTGTTTCTCGTTATAGTTGAGGGGTTGAATGCAAAGAGTACATATTGACGACGTTGGACCTTCCTAAATGGATTGCTGCCGGTGATAGCAGGTTTTATGAATATAATGCTTGTTGTTTGTTGTATGAGGCAAATAATAATTATAATATTTTTTTTTTTTTTATAAAAAAACCCATGTTTTCAGTTCAACATCCAAAATCTCAACTCAAGGCGAAACACAACTATTCCCGCTTTTCTCAACCTCACAAACGTAGATTTATAATTGACGACAAGATTGATCAGCAGACAGCCAAATCTCTCGAATCTGCAATTGACATCTCCAGCAGAGTTTTCGTTCCTAAACAACCAGCAGAACTGGCTATCAGTCCTATAAACATTATAAGGTTTGTGGAGGCCCTCATACAAGTAAGCCACCTCTCCCGCCGTAGTTTCGCATTCGTAGTTACCATTAGGGCTCTGTCAAAATAGCACTCGATCGACAGCCAGAGTCTACACTACATACCTCTAGAATTGAGGACAATGGCTCCGCCACAGCGTGCCGCGCCACGCCCGGGGTCTCTAGGAACCCAACTAAGTGACTTGATGCCTGCGAGTAACGATGATATCGCTGAGCTAATGGCAAGTTTATCGTCAATGGAAGAAGAGGCTGTTGGATTTCGGTATCGCGGGTCCTAGGCGAGACAACAAGAACCTGTCGGCAACAAGAATCTGTCGGCAACAAGAATCTGTCGACAACAAGAGTCTGTCGACAATGACTCTGTTGAAAATACGAACACTGCAAACATTCAGAAGAATATGCGGAGGTAAATAATAAGAGGCAGAAGTCCCGCGTCCCTTAAATAGACTGTTGTGTAATGAAATGTGTCGAATTGTTGAGAGAGCAGTATCCAACCTCAGGAGTTTTATACTGATGTTCAACCCAACACCTGACTTGAATGAATCTATTCCCCAGTCCAAAGATAGCTACTGGGAATAAGGTTCTGAATGATCCTAGCCATGGCGCTCCGAAAATAGGGACAATTAGTTTTTTAAATATCTAGAAAAATGGAGACAAAAATCATCGGAGTGAAGTCTACATCATCATCACAAGTCACAAACCACATGAACACTCATTTTTTTTGAAATCTTTTAATGTCATTCAGTTTACTACCGAGACATCATCCTCAATGCGCCATTAGCAGCCACATCCATGATTTATAAGCAAACGATGCATAATCAACGACACCCCTCAACCCAGCAAAACCGTCGCCTAATCCTCCTTGAGGATCTGTGCGAATGGCTTGCCAGCCGCGCGCACCGGCTTGCCGGCATCGAGACCCTTGGTGCCGATCTTGTCCTTGGAGTAACCGGCAGCGTATGGGTTCAGGCGGAGGAGGACCTGCTTGTTGCGGAGCGGGTTCTTCTTCTGCACGGCGGTGCGCTTGGTGCGGGCCTCGCCCTTGGCGGCGCGGACAACGGTCTGGATTTCGGAGGAGTTGATGAGACGGCCAATGTCAGCCTGGGTGACGATGGCGGATGGGAGGAGGAAGTCCTTCTTCAGCGCCGAGGGGGCGGTGGTGGAGCCGTAGACGGTGTCGAGGGCCTTGAAGGCGGCGGAGGTCCAGATGACGAAGCGTCCGAGGTGGCCGCCAGGTGCGAGCTGGAGGAGGTTCAGCGCGAAGACGGAAGAGGTCTCGACACCGGCGATGTTGCGGAAAGCGAGCGAGAGCTCAGTTCCGTCCTCGAGCGGGTTGTAGACGACGAGGGGTCCGCGGCGTTGGCGGTGACGGCGGCCACGGAGCTTGCCCTTTCCAGCGCGGAGCTTGCGCGAAGCCTTGACCTTGGAGACGTCGGCACCGGCCCCGACGGAGCTGAGGAGAGCGACTGCAGCGGAGGTGCGGGCGATCGAGGCGTTGGCGAAGACCTCGGAGTTGATCACGAGAGGAACCTCTGGGACGGTGGAGATCTGGTGTCCGCGGGCGAGGAGGAGGGATGGGACGGAGGATGCAGCCAGGGCGGAAGCAGTTGCGAAACGCCTGAGGTTTTGTTAGTTTTGAGGCTCAAAAACGAGGCTGAAAATCGTAGAACTCACTTCTGTCCCAGGTTGATCTTCTGGTGCCACTTGCGCCAGACCTTGGTAGGGGCGAACATGCGACCGGATCTGCACATGTTACCGAAGGCAGCCTGACCAGCACGGTGAGTTCCGCCTCCAGAGACACGAGGAATACGGGCAACAGCGCGACCTGTGAGCGTTTTCAGTCAGCATTTCCGTTCTCTGCAAGCAAGCAATTCCACCCGATCTTGTGTTTCTGCAGCGTTCGTGTCGAGAAGTCTTTTCCCCCTTGTGTTCTTCACTGTTCCCCTCACATCCTACCCCCTCCAACAGGTATAAAATAGTTGTACTAACCAGTTCCCCAAGACTCGGCAGAGGTCTGGTGACCAGCCTTCTCAGCGACGGCGTATGGCTGACGCTTGTTCTTGGCCATTCCGGTGTGGACAGTCCTGTAGAGCACATCAATCAGCAATTGTCCTCACATCCATCTCACTTTGGCCTCGCGCCGGGATTTGGTATAAAATTGTTGAGCTTGGTGGTTGAACATACTGGACGATATCCGGGCGGATTGGCGAAGTGAAGACGCGCGGGAGAGGGTGAGTCGCACCGCTGGCAGAGCCATCGGCGGACAGGATCGTGACTGTTGGTCGGGAAGCCATTTCGTCGTCGGTTGTCGAGATGTTGTTGTCGGCTTCAAAAATTGGCAACTCGAAATTTCGTCGGTTTCTCGCGAATCTCGAAAGTGGGTTGCTACTATTGGAAGCCCTAGCACTAAGCGATGGTGGCTGAAGGGGGGAAAGTGTTGGTGTGTGGGTGCCTGGAATGCTAGGTGTGAAAAATGTGAATTGAAAGTGTGGCTGGATTAACCACAACACGGACGGAACAACAGAAATTGCAAAAACCTTAAAAATCGTAGTCATGTGATATGATTCTCAGTCAGCGCACGTGACCAGCCGTATTCCGAGGCCTGTCGTAATTGTAATTTCCCATGTTCCCCATGTCCCATCTCTCCTTTGGGTGGTGTCATGTGATATAAGACCCCAAAATCTCCACGTGACCAGGCTGAAATCCGAGGCCTGTCGTACACCTAATTTCCCATTTCCCCCATTTTCCCCATTGCCAGGCCCATTTCCCTGCTCGTCCTCCCTTGTTATCATGTGAAAAATGCGCCTCTCTCTCGATCATCATATCTGGCATCTGCCACCACCAATAATTAACGCCCAATATCCAATTTCTAAAATATTCAAAATAAAATACTTCTACTGGACCTAGAATTGTTTTATTATATCTACAATAATCCCCTCGTTCCTGGCGATTTTTCTGATATTACTATCGTCTCGTACAATAATTCCTCGAATTATAGACCCCAATTAACCCTTGTAAATACCCAAATTCCACCCCCCCAAACCGGGCTGATGTCAGTTGGGATTTCCCCCTTTCGCTAATCTTGGTCCCATTTCCCGCCAACTTTCTTTTCCGTCCACATAAACACCGCCGCCCCTTCTCTCTCCCCCATCATCACCACATTCAATTGTGCTTGTACTGTTTAGGAGGTCATCTTTGTTGGTGATCGTAAATCCCTTTCTTCACTTCTCGTCATTCCTTGATTGAAATTGCCACGCTTTTTTTTTTACCCCCTTCTCCAGGCCTTCCCCATTCGGCAACAGCTCACGTAAGGAGTCGCGCGACCTACTTCGACCAATTTTCTCCGAACTTCCGATTCTCTCGATAAACAACCCTTTTCTTGGCTTTACGCCCTCTGACGAACCCTCGCGGCTTCCTCTCGCATTTTGCGCATACATCTCCCTCTTTTTTTTTTTAAAGATGTCGGCCTCACCAATCGACCAGCTCCTCGGAGCCATCCAGCGCCCGACGATCGACCGCCCCTTCGGCGTCCACCTCTGGCCCATCTTCGACAAGGCCTTCACGGCCATCAAGGGATACCACCCGCAGGACTTTGACTTCCAGCCTCATGTCACCCCCATGTCGACCATGAAGGAGACCGCTGCGATGATCTTCACATACTACGTTGTAATTTTCGGCGGCCGTGAGCTGATGCGCAACCGCCCGGCGTTCAAGCTCAATGGACCCTTTATGGTCCACAACTTCTACCTCACTGCGATCAGTGGCATACTGCTGGCCCTCTTCACCGAGGAGCTGATCCCAACTCTGTACAACAAGGGCCTTTTCTTTGCTATTTGCGACGTGAAGGGTGGATGGACCAACCATCTCGTTATTCTGTATTATGTACGTCTCATGAAAGCAGTACAATCGGAGCATTTACTAACAGATATAGCTTAACTACCTCACCAAGTATCTCGAGCTGATCGATACCGTCTTTCTGGTCCTCAAGAAGAAGCCATTGAGTAGGTGATCACATTCCACGTGCCCAGGCCAAAGCTAACCCCAGACAGCCTTCCTCCACTGCTACCACCACGGCGCAACTGCTCTCCTCTGCTACACCCAGCTGATCGGCCTTACCTCCGTCTCATGGGTCCCTATCACGCTCAACCTGATGGTCCACGTCGTCATGTACTGGTACTACTTCCAGAGCGCCCGTGGCATCCGCATCTGGTGGAAGGAGTGGATCACCCGTCTCCAGATCATCCAATTCGTCATTGATCTTGGTAAGCTCCCCCGAATACTCCCCCTCACCAAAACCCCACTAACCCATTTTACAGTCTTCGTCTACTTCGCCTCCTACACCTACTTTACCTCGACCTACTTCACCTGGATGCCCAACGCAGGCCAGTGCGCAGGCGAGGAATTCGCCGCCTTCGCCGGCATGGGCATCATCTCCTCGTACCTCCTCCTCTTCATCTCCTTCTACATCGCCACCTACAAGAAGGACGGCAAGCGCCCCACCGGCCGCAAGGCCGCCCGCTCCCTCAAGGACGCCCAGCTCCCCGACATCGCCGCCATCACCCAGGGCAAGATCCAGCCCGCGAAGAAGGCCAACGGCAACGGCGCCGCTGCCACCCCCGGCCGCGTCACCCGCTCGAGGAAGGCTTAGATTGCGCGTGGTTGGTTTTGGATCAATTGCGTTGCACCGGGGAGAGCTGAGCGAGAGTGAGAACGGGGAAAACATGGCGAGTTTGCGAGGACCCGCCCTTTTTGGACTTGGTACTGGAGGAGAGTCGCTTGCTGTTGCTGCCGATGTGTTTCTCTGTGTGTGGAGGCGGTGTATGAATACGGGTATGAATATAAAGTAGCCGGCGTCCGTATACGTGACGCTGGTGGAGATTTAAAAGGGGGCGCACGGGAACATGGGATGCGGGCGGACGTGTTCGGGCGTGTGGACGTCGGGGTGGAGGACGTCTGGTGTGGGTGTGTATCGGTGGTGGTGTGGGTGTAATGCCAGGGTTAAAGGGGCCTAGATAGATTATGATGAATTATTATTAATTGATTATTGTGTTTTAAGAATTCTGACGTGCTGTTTGCTACGCTTGACTCAACTCCATAATACCTTTTAGCACTCAATAAGGGGACCGCAGGATACCAGACGGAGAGTTTGTCCCAGACCTAACGTTCCGGATCCTCAAAACCAACAATTAGGACCCGGAGAGAGACCGGACGAGAGTGACCACCCACCGCGCCCTCTGGAATGCCGCGGGGCTGTCACTGCGCTTTCTCGCCGTCACTACGTTCCTACCGCCGCTTCTCACCACCACCAAGCGATTCTCACCACCACACACCTCCCGCCACCGCATCTGTCACCACTCATGTATCTCCGAAATCAAGTAGCCGCACGCAGCTAGTGTACGGTATGTCGCCTCTATACGACTCTTCTACAGCATCTTCGTCGGTTTCTTGAACAACGAGACCATCTCCTAGTAGTCGTTGCGTGCTGCGGTCTGGTTCCTGTTGAGTCTTTATAAACATCTTCTCAATTCCACTTTCTGGGGGCATTCTGGGCACGAATTCACCATTTAACTGCGAACTGGTGAAGCGTGCGACCTTGCTATTTGTTACGCTTGACCCGACTTTGTGATGGCTTTTGGCACTCAACATGCAAGGAGATGATTCGCACCGAGACAGGGTGTGGCCAACGAGGCCACACCTACAGAGACATGTAAACTCCGATTTTCATTCTACTCTCCGGATATAATAGTGCAAGATCCAACACTTCATTTAGGTCGGCTGTGTAGCGGTAGTGGGTGCTGCAACTGCGCATTCTTACCGTCACTTGCCACTTTCCTACCACCACTTCTCACCACAGCGCTTCTCATCACCACACTTGTCATCACCGCACTTCTCACCACTGATCGATAGTTTATGGCAACTCTGACTACAGCTGGCAGTAATTGGAGATTAAGTTCGAAGGACGTGCCAAGCCTATGCACGTTAACAGTATTCCGATTGCTTGTGGTTATGTCGAAATGGTCGTCCAGAGACTCAAACGCCATTCTGATATACAGCTCAATCCCGACACTCCGCACCTAGGGCATAATTAATCCCGGGGTCATCCATCATCCCAGTCATCCAAAAGCCAAAAAACCGAAAACAAAGCCAATCAACAAGAAAATAACTCAAAAACATACACCACTGAGTGGGTATTCTCTAGCGGTCATCTAGCCGGGTACCAAACCACTGATCCCAAGAAATAGCTTGCTTTTTTACCCTGCTTCAGCCGGCATCATCCGGTGAGCGTTGCTGCCTCAAGTATTTTATGACCCCCCGATGATCCGAGCATCCCCTTGGTTATGTGATGGCTACTACCTCGACTACGTAGGGTATGGGTCTCGTATTGAGATGCAATGGACGTGATGCACTGCGGCTTTGGATGAGCATGGATGATCTAGGTGAGAGGGGGTGACCAACGGTGACTAAGGGTAGACGGTGAGAGACATGGACAGTAACGGGAGCACAGGAAAGCAAGGTACAGGGTGAGCAAGCAAGGGAGACAAGGGAGAGAGACGCTTAGACTCGCTCACTAATCAACAGAATGTGTCGACCTGGATTAAACAATGAACCATTAGTAACGCTACTTAAAACAAGCATGTAGATGCGGGAAACAAATTCGAAGAGTACGTAAGCCTTGACACTATATATGGGGCTATTAATGGGGAATATTAGGTTTCTTGCCGTTGAGGGTCCGGAAGGGGCGTCGGTATAACACGATAGAAACCTCAACGTCAACAACAGCATCGGCAACTGCCCAAAATACTGCTTCAACACAGCCCTCTGCAAAGATATTATTTGCATTCTCTCTGGTAACACCTAATCTTGTAGATCCCACGACTCCGCCTGGTCACAGTAAGGGTATTTTCTTGTCCCTCACCGGCAATTGCCATGATATTCCTACCTGGGGTTCGTAGCATCAAGCTTTAGGCTGTTATGAAGGTGCTTATCCTACCCGGATTAGTTCTAGAGAGTGGTCAATGGGGATATGTCAAGCGGGAAGGGCTGTAAGCACAGAGTAGGCTAGCCCAATCAGGACTATAGTGGATGACTATGACACATGAGGGCGGCAGATGGTTGACTTCGAAGTGAGAACGGTACGGTGTACGACGAATGGTTGAAATGATTACCGTGTTATGTCAGGAACCAGCCTGATTCAAGGGATCTTACTTAGTATCTTACCAAGTATATCCCCTGCATCTTCTATTCTTGTGGGCCCTACAATGCAGCTGGGGTGTCCAAACGCCGAACCGTTCGACCCGGAGATACCAAATACCGGCCTCTTTCTGCCAGCAAGATTAGTTCGATGTATTGCTAAGCTGCTGATAGATTTCCAAGTTGTTGACGGAATATCTTTACTTTTTTTTGTTCTGCAAGAAATGCAAGGTACAGCAGAGCTCTTAACCACATTTATCACTAGTCCCCTTTCATGAGGCTGATCAGGTCAGCTTTTACGTACGGGCTATCAGATCGACGTTGAACACGGTAGTTATTTGAATTCATGAGATGGGCTACCCATGACTGCTTAGGCAACGGTGGAACTGGCGCTTGCCCATAGATAGGGAAACCACCGTGCGATTATACGCCTACGCAACATGGCAAGAAGGTGGGGAGACTCTGGAGATATGCGTGGGATATATGGGCCACTTACAATTCATTCCCTATATATTTTGAATACACAATTCTACACAGTCTTGTGGGCACAATTGTGAACATGGCCCGATACCTCTCCAGTCTTGTAGCCTCTCCTTCTAAAACTCGTCCTTGCCTGTTATACTTTTCATGGCAACTGCTAGCTTCCCATAAGCCGGTCGTTCCTACTAGTTTATAATGAATCCTGGTTGTTCCTGCCCCTTATAACCGCTGGGTCGCGCCTACCCGTTTGTATTGAATTTATATCGGTTGTAGTTGCCATTTTATAATAAGTTGTTGTGTCGCTCTTGCCATTCCACAAGGAGTTGGCGCTCTTTCCAACATGCGATAACACATTTAAATTGCTCCTTCCATCATGATTACAGACATCCTGTCTCACACTGACAAATTAAAACGAGAATCCCTACCAAATTGATAGCTGTTGCCTAAACCTTTATTCCTTCGCTCCCATTCCCTCCCGATCGCGCTGCCTCGGCACAGAAGTCGCGTAAATAAATACTGTGCTCGCGTAAGCCGCGGTCCATAATTCGCGATAAGTACGCGTGGGCACGGGGTTTGAGGACCAATTAATTATCCACGATTGTTGTAGGAATGCATACACGCAGGAAAGTTGCATGGGAGGAGAAGTGAATATGACTCCTTCGGCGAGGAGTTGGAGTGGGGAGGGAGAGCTTTCGGCCGTAGGGGAGGGTGGGGGTATCATCACCTGGTATAAGTTGAGAGGAAATACCGATATGTGAGGGTACAATTTTGATAACAATGGCTTCCATGACGTCTATATCTGCCTTTGAGGAGTGGTTTGAGAAAGCTGCATCACCAGGTCCCGAACGTGAAATTCCGAGCTCAGTTGTCGTTGCTGTTGATCGAGATGGTATGTCCTCTCGCCCTCCCTTTCATCAACCCCCCTCCTAAAATACCCCCTTTATTATACCAATTGAAACCAAAAAGACTCAAGAGCTAATTAAAACAAGGAATCCTCTATACCAAATCTGTAGGCACCCAATCCGAAAACCCCAGCTCCCCTCTCGCCTCCAAACCCATCTCCTCAGACACCGTCATGTGGGTGGCCTCCTGCACCAAACTCCTCACTTCCATTTCCCTTCTACAGCTCGTGGAGCGTGGGCTCCTCTCCCTGGACGCGCCCATTGCTACTCTCCTCCCCGAGCTCTCCGACCCCTCTGTCTTCACCGGTTTCAACTCTGCCGGCGCCCCCGAGTTCACTAAGCCACAAAAGGAGATAACTGTGGGGATGATGATGTCCCACCAGAGCGGCAACGGATATGACATCGTGCATCCCTACATCACGAAGCTCCGTGAATACAAATCAGCAACGGGCGAGGCCGTCCCGGATAAGCTCTCCTGGGTAATCCGCTCTGAACACTAGGTAAACACATGATAGAAAATCTAACGTCACCAGGAATCCCAAATCCAACCCCTAATGGCCCAGCCAGGCATCTCCTGGGTCTACGGCGCGAACTTCGAGCTACTCTCGCGCCTCGTCGAGCGCATCAGCGGCGCCCCCTCGCTCGGCACGTACATG
The DNA here is from genome assembly GCA_001630595.1 of Pseudogymnoascus sp. BL308. NCBI lineage: Eukaryota > Fungi > Ascomycota > Leotiomycetes > Thelebolales > Thelebolaceae > Pseudogymnoascus > Pseudogymnoascus sp. BL308. The sequence goes on along the minus strand of LMYD01000556.1, from coordinate 3,871 downwards.
AAGGAACACATCTGGGACCCACTTGGGATCACCGACGCAACCTTCCACCTCGCCTCCCGCCCAGATATGAAGGATCAGCTCATGGACATGTCCACGCGCGATGCGGACGGAAAGGTAGTGCCATCGGCGCTTGGAAATTGGTGGACAGACCGGACCTTCGACTCTGGCGGCGCAGGGCTATACATCACGCCTACTGAGTACTCCAAAGTGCTCAGCGCGATCCTACGCAACGATGGCGCCCTTCTCAAATCGGAGACCATGGAATTACTCTTCGAGCCGCAGCTAGGCCCGGAGGCGCAACAGTCCTTTGAAAGCAAGCTCTACGACAACGGCGGGGTACCTGTTTTTTCGTCGAGTTTGCCGCGCAGCGCGAGGACCACGCAGGCGCTGGGGGGAACGGTGTGTAGGGAAGATGTGTATGGTGATGTGAATGGTGGGGAAGGGAAGCGCAGGAACAAGGGGAGCTTGAATTGGGGCGGCTTGCCGAGTGTGCTTTGGATGGTGGATAGGGAGAGGGGGTTGGCGATGGTGTGGGGTACCCAACTTATGCCGACTGGGGATGGGGGGGTGCTCGCGGGGTGGAGGAGGGCGGAGGAGGCGGTGTATGCCTCCAATCTGGGAGGGGGATGTGTGGAATAGCGGAGGTTTGATATTGTGGTTTGGGTAGTGGTGCCAGCTTTTATATATAAATATTTCGTATGTTGTTCTGGTATGTGAACTTTGATTTAAATCGTAGAAGCCTTTGACAGGTTTCTTTGAACCATTGATATTGGGAAAAGCTACAGTTATCCGATTTGATAGCAATGTAGGTAAAAAGGCTGACGCGAAAGGGTTGAAGGAGGCTTATACAAAAGGATAAGTTCAGAGGTCAAAAGTGCAAAAGACTCATCAGATCTCGAGATCTGATGAGGGAGAAAATCACTTTTTATGATTTTACTTTTTGTCGTTGTGTTGTGTTGTGTTGATCGCTTCCTTGCTCTTTCTATTTTTTTGAGTGCCGTGCTGGGACTCGAATCCATAACCTCCCTCTATTCATTTCCTCCGCTGGCCAGATTGTCCTGACAGTGGTTCTACCACTGCGCCACTGTGCCGCTGGGAGGAGAGGAGTTATTGTTGTTTATAAGGGGAGGGGGTTTCGCTTGCTGGGTTGCCTGAGAAAGGAGGTTAGGGGGTTGTTGGGTGGTTGGCCTGGGAAAGGGGGTGTTGTTTCGCTTGGTGGTTGGCGTGGCCTGAGAAAGGGGGGTCAGGTTCAAATAATCCTGAGCTGCTCGTCTATGTTTACAATGCGTATAAAGAGAGAAGATGAAGCGTTATTTATCATCATTTCTTTTACCTAATCTGTTACTTAGACCCCAATGCGGCACCTCCGTAGCTACAAACTCCCACGGCGGCATCAACGAGGGGCGACTCAAAAGGGATACGCGTCGGTATATCGACTCGAAGTCGACGAGTTCGTAGAGATTGATTGGTACGCATTCTGCCTCGTACGACTGACCTAATTCAACCAAAGATCAGAATGGGCCATCTCACGGAGAAATAAATTTAACTGATATGCGATATCAATAGGAAACGGTGGCGAGAGGGAGTGGTGGTGACAAAGGTATTCGGCGGGAGAGTGGAGCGGTGGTGAGAAAAGGGGCTCGGCAGCGACAACGGGGACGGCAGTATGAACGGTTTGCATAGAACAACAGGCCGCGGTGGAAACTCGTCGGCGACTGGTAGGTGCATAAAACAACAGGCCGGAGTGAAAACTTGTCAAGGACTGGTACGTGCATAGAGCATCTTTTGATGCTCGACCAGGCGTGCGAGGGACTACAAGCAAAATGAGGGTTCGGTGAGACGCTCAACCGTCAACGCCGCCCAACAGCAAAGAAGCCAAACCTTCGATGGCTATGCAAATATGCGGTGTGTCATAAGCAGCCAGACTTTCCGCCCCTCATAGGGGTTCACCTCTACAGAGACTTGCGGTGGCATCTTGGTTGCTGAAGTCTGTCTGTATTTATACTGTGCCATGCACACGTTGTGGCCGGCTGTTGCCTCTCCCCGCCGAGGAACAGCCATTCTTGTTTCCATGGGCGATGGAGGACTGGATAGACGGAGGGAGTAGAGCGCGAAGTCGAAAGGGAGCCTCGGTCGAGGCATATATGGCCCCTATCTCGAACGAGTCCGCGGTGTGATATACAGTATGTGTATCCACGCGGTAGTCATCGACCTATCTAGATCTATCTCCTCACCTGGCGAGTCCGCGGTATTACATACAGCACCACTACCCACGTCGTCGTCATCCATCTCTATCTTATCTCCCCACCCGAACGAGTCCGCCGCGTTACATACAGTACCACTATCCACGCCGTCGTCATCCTTTAGTATATCTCCAAACCCCCCTCCGGAGCATATATCTCATACACACCACCGCGCAAGTGCCGTCTTCTACTTGCAACACTACATGCTGACGCTTTTATTCCAGAAGAATGTTTATATAAAGCACCCTGTTTATGCCAACTTTACGAGTAGAGTGTTTCTGTACTCTATATCCCCGTGTTTCGCGTAGAGACGGGCGCCAAGCGGTGCGTGGGGGGTATCGGGATGGGGATGGGGGTATGGACGGACATACATACTCTAGATACGGGCACGGCGGTTCTGGTATAGAGTGCCTGGGGACGGAGATGATGAAGCTCGAGCCCTCTGTCTGGTCCGAGCATCGCGCGCGCGAGGAGAAACAGAGACGAGACGGAAACACTCTTCGTTTTGTTTTCCCGTCCTCGTCTCTGTCCCGTCCGCGCGCGCGAACTGAAGCTTTCTTGCTTCACCAGTGCGTTTTATGCGGTAGCAATGCATTTTGTGCAGCTGCTTGTGTTTTGTCCATGTTTTATGCGTGGGTTTTGTGTGCTTGTGGATTGTTTCGTGGGTGTCCATTGTCTGTGTGTTACGACGGGGAGGTGGCGCTGGGGTGAGGGATGGCCGGTTGGATCGGATGGAGATGGGGACGGGGATGAGGGTGGATGAGGCTTCAGAAGGGATTTGCAACGGCGGCAGCGGCGGGTGGGGATGTTTTGGTTGGGACGGGGGTGGTAGAGTGTTGCATGGGCATGGATAGGGATAAAATGGGTATATGTGATGTTATATGGAGATATCTTCTTGGCTTCAAAAGTTGACAGGCAGGAGAGATGAGGAAGGGAGAGGATGGATCTGTTCATACGGGATACGGCGGCGACGAGGACACGACGGCAACAACGACGGCGCCAACACCAACACCAAGGACGGGTACCTGAGCATCCGGCGAACATGGGAATAACATCCAACATCCGACAGCACGGCAGGTACCTGGCTAACCACGCGCTACTGCACAGACGACGATGTACCTTTTATGTTGGAGTATGGTCGTCGTCGTCCTGCTCGTGCTCGTGCTTGTACCGCCGTCGTGATACTGGAAACTAAACTTTCTTCCCTCCTTCTCTCGTGCTTCCTCGGCGAAATGTTGAATGGACGAAAAAGGTACGGGGTGCAGCAGGGGTTCATGTGGGAAAGTACACGAAAAATACGCGATGGAACATGCACTGCATACCTAGCGCGTGTGTATTCTCCATGTTCTATCCCAGGAACGGCGCAGGAACGTGTTGTACCCTTCTACGCGACCTGCCACATTGACAATTTATCCCAGTCCCTTCGTTCCCTTCACCGTCGCTTTTTCCCCGTTTAGTCTACAAACCCTCGTCGTCGCCCCTCCACGTTCTGCCCTTACTCTCACCCTCACATTGCCACCTCACCGTCCTCACCTATTTCCCTCACCCATCCAACTCATCCTCACCCCCATTTACCCCCCCGACTCTACCACCACCCTCTTCCCCCTATCCTCCTATCCTCCTACACG
>LMYD01000555.1:0-35190 GCA_001630595.1 Pseudogymnoascus sp. BL308 | reverse complement strand
AGAAGCAGAAACAGCAACAGCAACAGCTTCACAGAGGCCTAGAACAACGCAACAACCTATAAACGAAGCTACAATTGAGGAAATAGATGAAGAGAGTGAAGAAGAACCTTCAGAGGATGATATAGATGAATTAGGGTGGTAGTAATTGAATTATTTGCGATTTTTGAAGGCTGATGATATTTTTGATGGGGTAGCCTACCCCACATTCCCGGTATGGCCATGGTCCGGTATGGCCACGACCTACGTTAAGGAATATCTTATATAACTATATTTTAAATATACTTATTATAGAGCCTTTAAAATATTATATAAGCCTAATTAATAGTTATAAGTAATAATATTAGTAGTAACTAGGTTAGGTTTAATTTATAGTAGTTAGCTATGCTTATAATAGTAGATATATAGTTAGTTATTCTAATTATTAGGGTAGTAATTTAGTAATTTCAAAATAGTTAGGTGATAATTTAGTAATTTTTGATATTTTAGGTGGCAATTTAGTAATTAGCTGTTTAATTTAAGATATAGATACTATTATAGATAAGTTAGCTTAGGTTATACATTTATAGGGTGGTGGTTCTAATATTTTAAAACAGTTAGGTAGTAGTTATAATATTTTTAATAATTTAGGTAGTAATTCTTATATTAGCTAATGTAATAATTATAGTATAATGACTTACTATAACGCTTTATATCTATTAAGCTTAGCCATGTAATACTGTTGTTAATGTTGTAGAGTGAGCTAGAATTATTAAAAATAGAGCTAGAATAGTTAACTTAGGTGGAATTTAAATTGTCATTTTCTTAGAATTAAGTTAGTAATTTATGTAACATATTATGTGACATATTACGTAGGTTAGATTTTCAATAACTTAGCTGTCGACTATGATGTCGATCGACTATAGGCGAAATCGATATAATTGTAACATTGCAATCTTCATGGCCAAACAAACCTCTATATACTCTTACAATACTCGGAATCGCCTACGACAGCCGATTTACTATTTTGGCACCTTGGTCTGTGGTTAACTTAAATCTTTTTATGGGAAACAACTACAGCAAGTGACATATCTCAGAATCGTTAAATAGCACCCAGTGGTAATAATGACAGGGAGGTCAGATATTTTCATGCTTCAGACAGATCAAAAGTCTCTTGTATACCAGTATCTAATGTTACGTGTCAAGCCTGGACTGATTTGCTTCTATCTATCTATCAGAGGAAACAGTATGATGGTCTTCGTTATATACATGACTGACGTGTTCCTTTGTCCCGAAACGAGTGACGGATTTGTTAGCCTGCGCCGCGATGGTTATTTCATCGATAAAGCCAGTGCCCCGGAAAATGACGAGCTCAAAGACGAGGGAGGGGCCTCTGGCAATACATGAGCTAAAACATGAGGTGCCTGCTAGAGCTGTGGAGCCGGTGGCGGTTATGAGGCCAAGGGACAGCTCGCATCCAGGGACTAGCTGCCGTAGAGTAACCAGCCATAGTGGAGAAACCAGCGGCTGTAGAAAAAGCCGAAGCAGAGGCCTTGACAACTGAACCTAAAGAGGCTCTCCCAGAGATATATCGCTTCTGTAGAAGTCAACGGTCATTCCTCGGTTGGCGTCTGGGAAGGATATTCCCCTGGAATATGCATGTGAGTGGTTCTAGAAAATGCATCATTGTCATCATATCGAAGGGTGCGAGACGGCTCGGTAGACGAGTGGCTTTCATGGGCTGTGGTTTCAGACACTGGATACTCGGGACGTTGCTCTGCGACCTGATGCACAGCAGTGACAGTATTCAGCCCAGCCACTGGTGGTTTAATCGAGGAGTAGTCCAGATATGGCGCTGAACGAGTGTTGGCGTTTGCCGTGTCTGAGATGACGGGGTGAACAGTTGCCTGAGATGCCGTCACAAGACCTACGGCCTCATTTCCAGCTGTGGTAGGCTCTGTCTGTGCAAGACGTTCCTGAAATGCCGAGTCGTTATTAGCGGCCATATATTCTACCTGAGAACTGGGGGGCGACTGGTTAAGTTGATGGTCCGGAGTAGTAATCTGTTGATACTCGCTATGTTGAGCTAACCCATTCTCATCGACGATAGTTTTATTCGTCATGGGTGAGTCCTGTGGGTTTTGGTTTCCAAGTGGTTGATAAGTGTAAGGGTTTAGCCCATCCTCGACGGCGAATTGATCTAGTTGTGTTGCGTGCGATGGTCTAGCTCCATTTGAGGTGCCATGTCCGGAATGTGACGATGTTCGAGAGATGATGTGATGCCCCGAGAAATATTCACCAGTCCCGCCTCCTGCTACATTTGAAGTAGTAGAAGTTTCGTTCCGAGTTTCATTGTTTCCTAAGCTTGAGTTTGCACTAGACGGCGAAAGAGGTACTTGTAAGCCACGAGAAGGGTCGACCTGGATGTCGGACGGGAATCTCCCACCTGGTTCCGGCCGCTTGGCGTTTTCTTGTTTATTGGCAACTTGCACGACAGCAGAGTTTGAAACCGTTGTGAACGGCTCCTCATCTTCCTCGTCCATGACTCCGTCACTGCTTACAGATGCTGCTCGTTGAGAGGCAGCACTGAAGCTTCGGGCATGTGAACGAACAAATGCATTTCTCTCCTGTGGCGCACTTTCTGTCAATGACTTGATATCATCATACCAAGCCATCATCGTATCGTAGCTCTCCGCTCGAAACACCCAGGAATGGCCTCTATGCAGAGATCCAGTTTGGCGGCCCTTTAGCATGAATTTGTTCGACGAGCCACCTTCCGAGGAGTGAGATCCAAGCTTCTGCTCAGGGAGATAAAGAGACATTATAGGGGCCTGAGACTTGTCCGCGGTTTTGAACTCATGTAGATGTGTCGGTGACAACACATACCATCCAGCAGTATAGCTTTTCAAGTACTTGCTCTTACGCTCCAGCAAACCTGCTCGAACTTCCTGGGCAAGCTCGTGGTCGCGGCCTGGGTAGTGAATGTTTTCAACACTACGCATAGGGACTCTGGGATCAACGAAGTGCTCGTCTGACTCGATGAAACTGTTCCACTCATAGTCTCTAGGCATCGCAATCGGACCCGTTCTGAGGTTCTGGATCGCAGTGTATGCATCGTCGGCATCACGTTTCAGTATGCCGGTGTAAGCGTTGTAAGCTTTCTGGATTTCGCCCACCACAATAGACTCAAGCTCTCGGCCAGATGTCTCCAGGTTAAGGTACGCCTTCACATGTTAGGGTCTGGGTTTATTCAATGTGTTGATGCTGGCTTACCTGGTGGAGATAGTTCTCTTCATCAATCTGTCTCTCGAGCTGGCGCTCAACTGCTAGTCTCAGTAAGTACGGATCTTGTTTTCCTGTCATCTGCGATGCATCAATGTCGGATTGGCCCAGCGAATCTCCCAATAAGCGCACAGCCCTTCTTGTAGTATCCATTTCTCTGTCAACGGAGTTTTTGAAGTCACCAGACAAATTCTTGATCTCTTTGATTTTTTGCTGAAGATCACTTCGTAAACCAGTCAAGGCTTGCACTACGTCTTCTTGAATCATTCGAGCTTTGCTCGATTCTGTAATTGCCTGTTTGTGGTAGTCACGTAGTATCTGCATTGCTTCATTGATGCCATTAGACTGGAGGAAATTCTCTGGCGCGCTGACATTGTTGGCAACATTTGATAGTTTCAAGATGCTCTTCCCTCTGTGGTCGTATCCGTTCTGGATCTCTCTAAAATAGACAATGAGGTCTTTCAAAAATTTCCGCCACGCTGCTCATGCCAACATTAACAACCGCTTTTGTAACATGGAGAGCCATCTGCACGGCTGGTACACGTACCTGTAAATCTATTCGCAAGCGCTTCTGTGGGATTACCGGTAGTGGGCACGGGAGAATAGAATGCACTGTGAATCTCATCCGATGGCTCTGGCTGCAAAGCCAAACTCCTCACGCTACCAGCTCGGGAACTCCGACGACTACTACTTCGCCTGAGCGATGCCTTCTTTTTGAGTGTTCCACCTCGTCGCGGAAGCAATGGGTCACCTTGTGACAGAACGGAGGGCGTATGTTTCAACTGGTAGCGCTCACTGTCAATGATCGAGCTGCCCCGCTGGCTGGCGTCCCATTCTTCATTGAATTTTCCGTAACTTTGGTAGGAAGCATTTTGTGATAGGGGCGACTGATCAACACCATTTCCCCCTATTAGACTGCGGTCCGGAATGCTCGAGTCGTTGGTTGAGAGTAGTAGAGGGGCTTTCGTGCTCGAGCTATATCCCGTTTCTGCACGTTGCTGTGTAGCACGGCTTCCTGATGGAAGAGATGACATGGTGTATTCCTCTGCGACGCAGTAATATTGAGCGAGTTCGGAATGTCGAAAGCATTAATACCAATTTAGGCAAGTTGTACTTCGCGCCGAGGTTGTTGTTGGTATTTGGTCGCACACTGGATATCTGCCTGTCAAGTAAAACGACGACGGCTGCTTGACCTCGAGACAAAATGTACACTGGTTGGCATTGGGCAACAGAGAATATCAGTGGTATTTGCGTTGGGCCGGTAATAGAGGCTGTGGTGGTGTTATGGTGTAAATGGGGTAAACTTGGTCGATAGCATCCTGGACCTGGCACTCAGCCGAGATTGGCAATAGTGATATGATGACGACGTTCCAAACCACTGGAACTCAGGGATCAGGGACAGCCAACAAAGATCGACATCACATGATTTAAATAGACTATCGTATACCCCATTGTTGGCATAAAGAGGTGGATATACTTTACTGATGCTAAATTTTAGTAGTATGACCTTAAATCAGCTCTACTTTCACTCTGTTTCCTTATCAATTGTTTTACTTTGACTCCGGATTTTGTTATCTAGCTACCATTTACTTCATTGCCATAGGCTCTCATGCATGCGGCTTATATTCTTGAATTTGACCAGAACTACACAATGTTTAGGCCTTTGCAACCTCAGCTACCTTACTATCGCTGGCTGCGAATGGATTTGCTGAGCCTCGCTCGTCCCTCAGTGCAATTAGCTTTTCCTTTGCTTCCTGGACAGAAACCGGCTTGCCCCGATCTTGGCTCGAAGTATCATCACGGTTTCTGATGTTGACCTCGCCATTCTTCATTTCTTGGTCGCCAACAACTTATCACAATGTTAGCCATCAATCCCCAATAAATATATGTTACGAGATCATACCGAATATAAAGTTATACTGGGCCAATTGACCAGTACGGATCTTCTTTTGAAGAGTGTTACCACTCAGATCAACGTCGACAAAGAACTTCAGTTTGTGGAAGGTCTCTTGAACCTCCTTCGCGTACTCATAGAAGCCAACGCCGACCGGGATGATCAGAATCTGCCGCGGGCTGAGCCAGAAGGGCCATTTGCCTCCGAAGTGCTCAATTAGAACCGCAACGAATCGCTCAATACTCCCAGCCATCGCACGATGGATCATGACAGGCCGCGCACAACCTGGAGTAAGGGCCTTCGCCTTATCCTTCTTGGATACATCCTTCTCTGCTGTATCCGCCGTCGCCGTAGGATTTTCCCCCTTGCTTGAGTCGTCCTTTGGCTTTATAGCCCCCTCTGATGTCATGTATTCGAGACCAAAGTTTTTAGGAAGTTGAAAGTCGAGCTGAATTGTTGCGCATTGCCAGTCACGCCTCATCGAGTCGGAAATCTTGATATCAATCTTTGGCCCATAAAATGCGGCATCCCCGTGATTGTACTCCCACGGCGTTCCACCAGGAGACGCTGCAAAGTTATCCAGAGCCGCCTTCAAGCTGGCTTCGGCCCTGTCCCATTCGGAAAGCTCACCCATGAACTTCTCAGGGTTTCTTGTGGAGAGCTTCATCTTGAAAGTGAAGCCGAGGAGGCCATACATGGTGCGAAGAAAATCGAATAATCCTTCGATTTCATCCACGATTTGATCTTCACGGCAGAAAATGTGGGCATCATCCTGCTGAAATCTTCGGACTCTCGTCAAACCCGTAAGTGCACCTGACGCTTCATTGCGATGCAACACACCAAAATCAGCAACTCTCCATGGCAACTCGCGATGACTTCTCTCGCGATGAGAGAACAACAAGCAATGTCCTGGGCAGTTCATCGGCTTTAGTCCAAACTGCTCCTTTTCTACATCAAATGTAAACATATCATCTTTGTAATTCTGCCAATGCCCGGATGTCTTCCACAGCTCAGAATTGTACATATTGGGAGTGATAACTTCTTCATATCCTCGCTTCCAATACTCGTCACGCAAGAATGCTTGGATGGTGTTGTATATGCGAGCCCCATGAGGTAACCACATCGCTGAACCTGGTGACATTTCATGGAAAAAGAAGAGCTCTTGTTCCCTGCCGATCTTTCGATGATCACGCTTAGCAGCCTCCTCGAGGAATTTCTTATGCTCTGCCATCATCTTTTTGTCTGGGAATGAGACACCATAGATGCGTTGTAGAGAGTCTCTCTTTGGATCACCGAGAAAGTAAGACGCTGAGTTCTTCATGATCGCAAATGTTTCAATCCTGCCCGTATTGGGAACATGCGGCCCCCTGCACAGATCGATCAAGGGTCCATTTCGGTAAACCGTGGTCTTTGGTTCTGTAACCTTCTCTTTGATGACGTGTTGCTTGTATGGGTTGCCCTTGAACATTTCCAACAAGTCCTCCTTCGATATGACAAGTCTCTCAAACTGTTGTTTCTCCTTGACGATTTTGCTGAATAGCGTTTCAATGGGCTTCCAATCCGACTGCTGAACTGCTGCACCTTCAGGGAGGGCCATCTCATAATAGAAACCGTCGTCGATTGGTGGACCAAAGCAAAGATTGCAGCCGAATCTCCGCTCAGAGGCCTCGCCTAGGATATGAGCACTTGAATGCCAGAAAACCTTCCGACCCTCCTCATCCTCAAATGGGAGCAATTCCAAGCTGCAGCTCTCCTCCAGTGGTCGCTCGAGATCCCATAACTGGTTGTTATCGCCGTTGAGCCTTGCGATGACTGTGCGCTTGAGTAAACTATTCGAAATAGCCTTAGCGATCTCTGAGGGTGTTGTCTCCCACGAAGTTCCTTCCTTGATGCTTCCATCTTTCATGGTAATCGTAATCGGCTCACGGGGTTTTGCGGCAAGTTCGACCTCATATTCAGCCTTTAGCTTCTCGAATATCTTGATTCTGTGGGATATGAAGTCCGGCTCAGGACTGAGTTCCAATGGCCCAGATGCCCCGCCATCGTCCCCGCTCTTTTTCTCCTTCTTGGGCTTCTGTTGTTGCTTCTTGTTAACGGCTAGGTTCTTGACGCCATCCTTGACAGCGTCAACCGCATCTTTAACGGTGTCTGCCATGCCGACGAGCGTCTGGGATATATCGTTTGGACGTAGGAGAAAGTGGTGGGGTGAGTCAAATTGTTGTCGGTGTCGCTTCGAAGTACCTGGTAATACCTACCACACAGAGAAACACGCTAACTGCGGGGATCTAGTTGAGAAACTAGTCTACATGTAGTTTAGTTTCTTGACACAAAATAACTTTAGATCAAGCCGACCTTTTTACGTGCTAAGGTTGCCGAATATTCCAATAAAATTTGGGATACAACAACACCGACAGCAACTACCACCCACCAATCCGCAATATGTCGTTCAGAGGTGGTTCCAGAGGCGGTCGCGGTACCGGCGCGAATTCATTCGGTGGTGGAGGCAGAGGAGGCGGCGGCTTTGGCGCTCGTGGTGGTGCGTAACAGTGCTCAAGTCATCGCACAATTAGAACAGCAACTAACTTCTACCAGGCGGTCGCGGTGGGTTCTCTAGGGATATGGGGCCTCCAGCCTCAGTCTTGGAGTTGGGATCTTTCCTGCATGCATGTGAGGGCGAAATGGTCTGCGAATCTACGAACACGAAAATTCCATACTTCAACGCACCCATCTACCTCGAGAACAAGGTGAGATTCACCGCTTCAGCTCCAATTACGTATGTGTATATATGCTAACATATTGCAGACCTCGATTGGTAAAGTTGATGAGATCCTTGGCCCAATCAACCAGGTTTACTTCACCATAAAGCCAACGGAAGGTATCCAGGCTGGTTCTTTCAAATCAGGCGACAAATTCTTCATCGGCGGCGATAAGCTTCTGCCCCTCGAGAAGTTCCTGCCAAAGCCAAAGCCAGCACCTGGCGCACCAAAGCCAAAGCGCGCTGGTGGTGCCCGAGGTGGACGAGGTGGCCCAATCCGTGGTGGACGTGGTGGTGGCTTCTCCCGAGGCGCACCGAGGGGGAGAGGTGGATTCAGTGCCGGAGGGCGCGGTGGATCCGGATTCTCTCGTGGCGGCAGTGGTGGCTTCTCGAGGGGTGCACCGAGAGGACGTGGTGGATTCAGCAGAGGAAGAGGTTAGGGATGATGGTACATCACAGAGTGGGGTTCTAGGCGTTTTGATCACTTGTCTATTTCAGGTTCTCTGTGTACAAAAGTCACAGCTGCCATAGTTGGCTGGCATCTATCGAGTTGAATGGCATTACTAAAAATCTATTGAATTGGGTATTAATAGTCGTTGTCTGCATAATCACTTGCGCGGCCTCTATTTATGAGGAAGACGTCGCTCCTTGGCCCTAGTCCCAGATCCAATACTGGAGCAACGTTGGATCTAATTGTAACCTGGTATGATCAAGGACCGCTCATAGTTGTTGCCCATGCCAATATGCAAAACATAATCGTAATGCTTCGTTACTGATTGCCAGTGTTCTCCAGATTGATGGGCTCTTTTAACTTGGTCCTCCTCCGTGGCGGCGCTTTTGGCGGTATCTGCTTATCCCGATGAGAAGTTGCAAACGTGACACCGTCCGGCCGGTTTCTTTTATCCGCACCATCTGCAGCGGCTTCTAGAGCCGCCTCCGTCTTGCGGCTCGGCGTCTGTATCCCGGGCTTCTCTGTGAGACCAGCCAGGTCAACAACGCTCACAGAGCTTTCCGTTTGGCTGCTGGGCAAACTAATCCCGAGAAGCTTTCTCGAAAGGTCTGCATCATTTGTATCCTTCCCTTCGTTCAGCCAGGGGACCTGCCCCACTCTACCAACAAGCCGAGTTGTCGTCTCGTCAGCTGGCGCAAAATGAGCATTCCCCGACCCACTGAGTAGAGCAAGAACCTTCAAGATTTCATTTCTCTTGTAATGCGGCGGCTGTGCCAGCTGAGTATGGGCTAGCAAAGGATAGAGCACTCGGAGATAGGTGTGCCGGAGAGAAATGAGTTCGTTCGGCAGATCTAAAAGGTTCCGAATTATGACATCGAGAAGTACCCGCAGATCGTTGGTGTAGAAGTATTCCCGGGTCGATTCAGTGGTGAAGAGTAGGTATAGAAGTTTCAAGATGAGGAGCTGTAGTGAGGTCTCCGTTTCCCTATTTAGGAGAAGAATGATGTTTTCGCCGAAGGTCATATAATCTTGCCCATGCACACTGAGGACCTTAACAACTCGGTTTGTTGTAGGGATAGAGGTAGCATCTGGAGCGGTGGTCGCAGCGACCATATACTGCTCGTTGAGCACAAGCTATAATTATTAGTAGTGAATGGCAGATTTGGAGCAGGTTGATATTACCAGGACTCGAATGATTGGGTAGTGATAAGGGTCATTAACGTCGTCGGACAGCTCTTCAATAATCTGGAATTGGCATTTAACAAAGTCGTCATCCACGTGGCTGAGGTCTTCCAGGCTCAGTTTCTGCATTCTAGACATATCATAGAGCAATTCTAGCAGCAGCCTGTGCAATCTCGAGTCTTCATCCTTCGCGCACTTTATTAACTCCACAAGTCTCGCAAACGAGCCTTCCTTATTCATAATCTTGAATGTGTCCTCGTTTCGCCGTCCATCGAATAGGAGAAAACTGGCTATAATGTACAAAGTGGCCAGTTCATCTTCTTGGAGAAGACTATACACGAGTTGTATGCGGACATAGTCTTCGTTGGCCTTGAATAGCTCACTCTCCAGGAGTTTCGCTATGGAACTTGCAACGGCATGGTCCGAAGAAAGGTACTCGTCCTTGAAGTTCGTAGTGAAGTGCAGATATGTCCGCAGAGCTTGGTCGATCAATTGCGACGAGTTGCATTGTACGGAGCATATGTCATCCAACTCTGTTGAAGTACTCTGTCAGCTAAGTTCGACCATGGAGTCATGGATAACAAACCATCCCAGAATTGCTGCTCATTATCCAAGGAGTATGCGACCACAAACCCCTCCATCCTAGACAGGCCGGGAGACCTCTGACGAAATCATTAATCAGTGAAAAGCATCCCGATTCCCTCGATAATCTCCAGATAATCTTCAGAGCTCGCGGGGTAAATCGTATCCGATGTACTGTGCTAGTTCCCTTCACATCACAATAAGTACGGGCAAGATCATGGAGCCGTGACGTGAACCGTGCAGTCGACCACGATCCCCTCCACCCAACGCTAGCTTAGGCAGGGCAGGCGGGCTTGGCCCAACATGACTGTGAGGGACCTGATGCACAGAACTATACATATACCACCATTTTCATATATAAATATATATTCCTACAACATATATGCCCGCATCGTCCTGTAGTTGCTTTATAACTTGCGCACTAAAATAAAAGAAGCTGGATGACTCAACCCTGAGATTACTGCTTGAGCCGCAGAGCACAGCTCGTTACTTCCCTGGTGTTGGTCGTGTGTGGACGGAAAACAACATCTATATTACTGTACATGGACTTTCTCTCTCCCCTATTACAGAATTTCAAATGGACGCCATATTTCGCCTTCCCTTCCCTTCCCTTCCCTTTCCTTCACAGACCCTCCTGACCCATTCCATTAGCCGAATGGAAAGCCGCCTTGAAACTGAAATTGGCCGCCGCCTCGTGATCCTCCCTGCTGGTGGAAGAATTGTTGTCCCCCAAATGGATTGCCACCATGTTGGAATGGGTTCCCTTGTCTGCTTTCATGACTATTTGGGTCATCACCCCGATCGAACCTTGCCTTTAGCTCAGGGTCGCCAAGGACCTCGTATGCTTCGTTTATCGACGCCATCCTCTTCTCCGCATCTTCTTTTGTGACTCCATTTCGTACGGCCTTATCTGGGTGATGCTCTCTTGTCTTCCGCCTATATGCAGATTTGATTTGGAGTTCATCTGCATCTTTGGGCAGGCCAAGAACCTTATAGTAATCCTTCTCCTTACTACGCTTCAATGCTATCTGGGCAGCCTGGAGCTTGGACTGGACTTGCTGATTACCAGGGTGATGCTCATTTGCAAGGTTAAGAGTATTGATGCATGCCTCATAATTTTCTTCGTCGGAAGACTGCTGGGCCTTCGCAAGAAGCCCGTGGAGTGAATGCGGGTCTAGCTCCAGTGCCTCCGTGCAGTAAATAGATGCCTTCTTACTTTTCACCTATATAGTTCATTAGCGGAAGAATACACTGGAAATGGGCCGGAAACTAACCTCTGAATAAGCTTCGCACGCCATCTCGACCATCTCAGTATAGAGATTACTTGGAGCCTCCGCGGGGAGGGTGTTGGCCTCCCTTAATTCCGCGACTTCTTCTTTTATCTCCTGGATAAGGCCTACATCCTCTGCACTGCCAGCAAGATACTTTGCTGCAGTACTGAAAGATTTCTTTTCGAATAACTTTCTAATCTTTATAAGCTGCTTGTTGATTTGCTTCTGTCGTCGGTAAAGTTTTGTGCAAGACTTTGAGTCTGGATCTGAATGCAGGCATTTCCGTATTTGGGTCAAGCCTCTCTCGGTGTCGGCAAGTGAGTAAAATAGTACTGAGGATATTTGGAGGTGCGGATCCGTATCACCTGGTTGCATCTGCAACACATGTGCAAGGTCACTTATTCCCTCCTGTACCTCGCCCCGCTCGAAGCGGCATCGAACTCGAAGTTTTCGTAATGCGAGGTTCTTGTTGGCAACCATTATGGCCACTCCAGCTTGTGCAATGCACTCATCGTAGTCTGCTCGTTTCTCGGCATCCACAGCCAACTTCGATGCCCCTTCTGCCTCTTCCAGTTCTGTGACCTCAGTCCCAGTGTGCCCCGCAGCCAAATAGTCTTCCTTCGCCGCATCCCAGTTGCCGCTTTTGCTCTTTATCTTGGCACGTTGTATAAGAGCACCTTCAAACCCAGGTTTGATAGTCAGGACTTTATCGAAGTCTGATTGTGCCTGAATTGTTCTCCCCAGTGAGAGATAGGTGGCGCCACGCTTGAAGAAGGTGAGGTAGTTGCTTGGGTCGCGCGAGATAGCAACATCATAGTATATCAAAGCATCGCTTGTCTGGCCCATCGCCAGGTGAGAATTGGCGGAATTGAGAAGTGAAGAAACTGGAACATCATCGGGGATCTCAGATGGAGTGATGGCACCGACGAGTGATTGTGATGATAAGAGGCCAGCTGCGACTGCCAGCACAGAGATCTGGACCATCATCTTGTCCCGTTTTCAAGAGGCGCGATCCAAGATCCGAGATCGAAAGTATGTTATACTGAAATGTATACAATCTGCTCTCCCAGGATGTGAGGATCTGGTGGACTTTAAAGTTCAAGACGAGGCCACCTTTCATTTCGCAACCTTGTGGACTTGGG
Source organism: Pseudogymnoascus sp. BL308 (assembly GCA_001630595.1). Taxonomy (NCBI): domain Eukaryota; kingdom Fungi; phylum Ascomycota; class Leotiomycetes; order Thelebolales; family Thelebolaceae; genus Pseudogymnoascus; species Pseudogymnoascus sp. BL308. The sequence goes on along the minus strand of LMYD01000555.1, from coordinate 22,655 downwards.
CCTTGTCAAGCACCAATCAAATTTAGCGCTCAAAATAGTACCAGGCAAGGCTGATAGGTATGGCTCAACATCAAAACATTTCATCACATGAGTTGTGCATAAACAGCGAATCAAGGAGACATATTCAAGGAAATGCGACATCGCGATGCTATAAGATTTTGAGAATAGCCCATAAAGAACCAAGGCAATCTGTGTGCTCTGATTGTCTCTCTAACACCTTTCCGGGCCCGTCAATACCTTGGTCCTATCCCAAGGTTTATTTCACCATGTCTATCCCCTCAACTTCCACCATTTTCTCTCCAACACTTGCTCGCCAGGCTTTAGCTACCACAAAAGACTGGAATTACGTCGATGCATGGCTGTCTCGCCATTTTGCTCCAGGATCACCTCCGGCCTTTGAGCGTAACGCCGATACTCTCCGAGCGTTACTGGCACTTGCTGCCATCAACGAGTCTGTAGATGAGGAGAATGACTTACTCTCCAAAGCCGATGCACGGTGTTTGTCAGAGCTTCGTCAGAATGCGGAACCTGACGTTCGAAGCGACTTGCTAGAGACTTTGGAAAGCAATCTTACTACAGACGGGAAGAAGGGGTTGGATGCGCTCTCTGAGACTGCGGCAGCCCTCAACCTGCCCTTTGGAGACACAGAGCAAATGGCAACGCGCATCATGAATTTGCACAGCACCGCGTTCAGCCTTGAGCAGATTGGTGCCCGGATTGATGTTCTTATCAACCACATGCAGAAGGAACTAGAACTTGGGACAGCATTCCTACAGGAGCTCGACAGTGACAAATACCAGTCACCGCCAAATATGGGGAAACAGACAATGGAGTACCAGCGGAAAACAAAGCTGCTTGCTGCTAAGCTCCCTGAATTACGTGAACGGATTTCCGCGCTTGCGGCTTCGGAAAGCACTGGTACAACTAAACCGACTGTCCAAGATGTCGGGATCGACGAGAAGGAATTTAGATCTATAGAGGCATTGGTGAAAGACTTGGAAGGGCAGCTAAAGAGTTACCATGGTTTGCCGCATGATACAGACCTGGCAAGATTGGAGTTGGAAACATTAAGAGCAGAGCTGACGGCGCTGAAGAAGGAAAGAGATGGCATGTTCGAGGGACTGGTGGAGAGGGAAAGCCCCAAGAAGCAAAGGATACCTAGGAGATGATACCACTGATATTTATGATTATTTGAAGCCTATAAAGGGATATGTATAATATCTTGACATTGAAACCCAACCCGCAGGTTCATTTCTTTGCTTTGCCTCCCCCTAGGCGGCCAAACTTCCCGAGTCCTGTTTTTGCCTTTGATGGGACAGGTGGTGGAGGTACCACAGCTTCCTTCGTCACCGTCGGGGGCCCTGGCAGGCGAATTAGGTTTTTGAAGGCCTTGGAGTCCAATCCTGGGTCCTGGTTGCTTTCTGTAAACATAAACCCATCGTCAAATTCGTTGCCACTCCTCTGTGCTCTCCGTGACTTCTCTTGCACGCTTCGGAACTTGTCTAGCAACTCTCCCCACCTGATTCCCTCGTCACGTCCTTTTAGGCGATTGGGCCTATCGTATGTTGACTGGGCCGTCGTGGTCGGCGCACTATTCCTGCTAGTGTAAGAATCTTATCTGGGTTTGGGGATGGGGAAGAGAAAATGGTGAATGCAGAAGCATGGGGGGTGGAACTTACGCTCGTGGTGCGATATGCAAGTACCCAATAGCACTGACGCTATTCAGTCTGTTTTTCAAAGCCGCAAACGCGGCTGACTGAGGGAGGAGCATCAGAAGTCCATACAAACATTTGTATAGATGCGGATACTTTTCGGGTTCCAGCAGTTGAAGGCGAAGGTCTGTAGAAATTAGCACACATATTTTAACATCTCGGGGAGCTTTACAAGTGAATACTGGCGACTCAAGCAACTGTACAAGTTTGTCGATCTGTATAAGCATATTGACGGTCATCTCCAGTTCGGCACTACATAAGTTAGCATGGTGTAAAAAGCAGCTCGTTGAATGACTACATACAATATCTGAAGAAGGTTATAGGCCTGCTCGTATGCTTGCGCTAAGAGGCATAGGGAAAATGTAGCAACAGCATTGTAACACCAGGATCTAAAAATTGCAACGAAGAATGTCTGGCCATCCTGCTCCAGTATTAGCTGTCATGTGCTTGAAGGTATAGAGATGGGGGTAATTACTCTTGTTTCCAAGTTTCGAAGGCGCTTTCGCAAGTCTGCTAATTCAGGGGCAGTGATAAGATTGTTGTTCAGGTTTTGGACCATGATGCTTGCGAACTCAATGTCCTCTTCTTTCTCTATACAGTCCGCCAAAGTGCGATATATCCGTTCGGCGCTAAGATTTTTGCACAACTGCCTGATGATAAGATTGCCTCGAGTCTCGAGCAGTTTCCTGTCCGTGGAAAAGAGCTGAAGTAAATTCACCATAAATGACGTGAAGTAATCATCCTCGCTATTTCTAGAGATCTGTGACAACAACTGCAGATCTCTTGTAACCACGGCCTCGGCAGGATCCGAAAGTGTCTTGAGCAAGGCTGGAAATGTTCCGTCGTTGAAAGCGAGAACCTTGCGAGGTGCCTTTCTGTGGAGCATAAGCAGCCAAGTCAGAGCTGCCACTCTCGTAGCTTCGTGGTCATTCAAGAACAGTAATGTTAGTGAGTTTACCGCCGCAGCGTAATCAAGATCAACGGTAGTCTGCTTGTTAGGGGTTGGTGACATTGTAGACCTTCCTGTCGGGGGCTGCGAGGTAGCATCCGGAAATCTCTTGGCTTCGAGTTCTCTAGATCCTGTCAACGACCCCCTATGCGTGGAGCTGGGCTGACTCCTATCGTTATCCATATTCTCCCTTGCCGTAGACGTCGAGTTTCTAGAGGTCGAAGGGGCGTTTGATGTACCCTCAGAGGAAACCTCGTCTGATAGTGATACTACGTAATCCATGAGGGACGTATTAACCCTCGCAGCTGCTTGCCTGATGTTCTCAACGGTACTTGCCATCGCGGGTAGCAAATTGGCCAGTATTTTCGGCGCAAAAGGCAGCACCTCTTCCGGACAAATATCAAGAAACTCAACGATCCACCGAAGCGATTCAAGCAGACTATCCTCTTCTATTCTGATGTTAGTATACCAGCCAGCATATTTTCTTGGATATAGCTTACCAAACTGAGAATCTAGATTCTGGGTTAAAATCTCCAAGATTTCATTAAAATTAATCGGCACTTCCTGACCAGGTATCCAGTCATCATCACTGCTGGCAGCCTTCTCTTCGTTGGCTGCAATAGACCCCTCATCTTCATCGTTGTCAAACTCATCTAAACCACTTTCACTATCTGTGGAGTCCGAGCGCTTCCTTTTGCCGCCATCGCTACGGCTCTTTGACTTTCTGCTGTCTTGGATGCCCTTTTTAATACGCGATATGCGTTTTATTTCGGAAAGAAACCTTTCCAGGGCTCCAGATGTTGCAACATGGACATCTCGGTTGGGATCACTTAGGAACCGGAATAATCCACCGAGGAACTCAGGTAGATAGGTGACCAGCTCTAAATCAGGAATCGAGTCCAGCAGAGTGATCCATCCCACCAAGAATGTGCGAGTGAACGGGTTCAGCACAAAGATCCTCTCCTTGAGGAGCGGGATGAAGCGGGCCAGGGAGAAAGCCATGGGAACCTGGATGGACGGTTCTGTAGCGTCCTGGTCTGACTCCTCTCCATCTTCTTCTGAGGTATGCAGGATTGACACATAGGTAGCAGCAGATTCAGAGACGATATCTTTAATCAGTCGATCCAGTAGTTCTGCTCCGTTTTTGACGGATAACTCTGAGTCCGCGCCCAACTGTTGCCACACATTAACTCTGTAATAAATCTGATCGGGAAAGAAATTTTACCTTGCACAGGGCATCGAAGATGTCGTTGAAGTAAGGCAATACCTCGCCTTTGGCAACCTTTGCAATATTATACATGCTCTCACACGCATAATATCGGACCCGAGCATCTTGATCAGTAAAACACGCCAACACAGGCGGCACAATCTCATCGAGATATCTCGCTAGATCCTGCACTCTGTCGTCAGTCACAGAACCCTTCAAGAACTTTATCGACTTACGGGTCCCAAAGCAATAGCTGCAGCGGCGAGTCCAATGAGCCCGCCGTTCCTGGCATGTGGCTGATGAACAGCGTATGCAAAGTCATTGCAGAGTTGATGAATGATCTTCTTGATCTTTTCGTACTCTTTGGCAGCGGCGAGTTCCCTAATCACCCGCTCGAGCCTGTTTTGAGGAGTCAGCAGCTGCATCAGGTACCAGGGGTAGTTACTCACTCAAGAGCGCCGACTTTTCTCTTGTCATAGAGCTTGTCATTTAGCGCTCTCTGGATACTGATATCCATAGTGACAAATATGATGTTACAGCAAGCACATAGTGGAAGGGCTGCTGTGGATTATACAGTGCCAAGGTATCAGAGGCCTGACTTCGGCGTGCCCACTGTCGTCGAGACCGATGCTCCGTGTAGTTGGCGGTGCCTTTGAATAGGCCACGAATATGGCAGTAACGTCACAGACTGGTAGACTTGTGGCCTCATGCAGTCCCGTATAGATCCACGTTATAATAGAGCCTAGATGTTGCTCGTTTCCCAGGTTTTGTTGTTGCCCTTCCCAGAGAACACCTCGTGATATGGGGTTGCTATTATTGGGGCCTTATGTCACGGTACTGGACCTCTGCCAACTTCAGCGTGTTAGGCGGCTTCGCTTCACCCAGGAGCCAATGATAGCGGCCAACCGGGTTGCCGTACTCTGGCCATCCACTGTCCATAATCTACTGCCACGAAATAAATATAAACATAATAATTACACATCTTCAATACTAGAGCTATTGTGCACGTATAGGCGAACTTTGGAGAGTCATAGAAATTATCGTCAATTCATGGTCTACATAGCAAAGTTCCAAGAAATCCGCTGGAAGGTGCACGCACCAGGCAGCCTACATAGTAGAGAAGCCACCACCGCCACTCTCCGTCTCCATTCCTCCAGAAGACCTAGCCTCATGGACGTCTATGGCTAGCTAGATAGAGTACTATCTCCACCAGACATGTATATACTTTTCGTATCTAAACTAACAGTTTAAGATCAAAGACTTTTGGCAAAGAAAAGCTCATCCACGAAGCCTCTAATGAGAGTGAAGGACGTCTCCCCTTTCAGCAATCGTCTTCTGGCATTTTTTCAGGATGGCGGCTTGCCTGCCAACCTCGTCCAGTTTGCTGATGACAGTTTTATTCCCGTCTACAAAGCCCAGCAGTGCATACGGAATCCCAGCATCGTTGCAAAATTCCTGGACTAGTTTCTGAGTTGCCCGCAGGTTGTGTCGAGGTATGCGTGGATAGAGATGGTGGATTGCTTGGAACTGCAGGCCTCCATGGAAGAAGTCGAGCCACTGTGGGCAGTCAACATCCATCGTCGTGCGCAGCATCTTTTGGGGGAATGATTCCCGCGGTCCGTGGTCCATGGTGCTCATGGCAAAGTGCGAAAGGGTAATTTGGACATGGAGCGGCATCGTTACGATGTGGCTGATCATCAGAAACATGAAGCGATCCCAATTGGTGGGGATCGACTTGTATAGGATGCCATAGCCAAACCAGGACCAGAAGAATACTTGCCCAACGCACTCTAGCCATCTTGTCCACCACGCAGGCCCCTTCACTGGGCCCTGTCCTAGTATCAGGAACTTCCACGACTGAACATAAAGGTTGAAGCGGCCAAGGCAGAGGATCGGATAGTACAGGTATGCTTGGTATGGCACTATGAACTTCGCGAAAGCATCAAAAGCCATGGTAGTTTGATGGTAGGTGGACCACAAGGACTCCAAAAATCTGTGCGAGATTGCGAATATCGGCATGTGCTGGTTGTCCGGGTCGTGTTCTGGGTGATTCGTGACAATGTGGTGAACATTGTGCGTCCGTTTCCACCAGCCGAGAGAGAGACCGCCAAGAAAATCAACTATGATGATGCCCATGGTGGTATCGAAGTTGAAGTTATGCGTCACCGCCATGTGGCCGGAGTCGTGCGCAGCGAAGAGCAGCTGGTGCCAAAAAGCCCCTAGAAACACTGCGCTGGTAACGTACCAGCCATATTTCAGGCACACAAGCATCATACTGAACAAAAAGGTCCATCGCAGGGCTTCGATGAGGTACATCCCATAGTTGCAGTTGAATAGTCCCTCATCCTGGATGCGCTGCCCCAGAATCCGGTACTTGCGAACAATCTCGTCTTGCGTGGCACCGTCCAAGGATGGATAGCTCGCATTGTCAATATCCAAAAGGTTCTTTGTTATATCATCCAGGTATGTCATGCCGCTGTTGCCCTCGCTCTCTTCAACCGACGATGCCGAAGAGACCGAGCGAGACCGCTTCATATCTACATTTCTTCGACGTGCTGCCGTCTTCTCGGTATCAAACAGTGGCGAGGGCGCTCGCGAGTTGTCGCTCGATTCAAACTGGTCGTCGGTATCTGGCCCGTCACTTGCGGATTCGATATAGGGTCGAAATTTCCCCCCTTGGTATGGCGGTAGGTAGTTATCCCATCGGCCTTCAATTCTACCAATCTGGTACCGGGACATGGAAGCCCGGGTTTCCGCTGAGTGGACACTGTAGAACGAGTACATTAGCATAAGCAATCAATCATCCTCAGGATACAATGGGTGTCGAGGCTTACGAGTTAACCTCATCCGTGGCATCTCGTCCTACCATGTGGAGGATGGCCAGATGGCCGCCTGGGTGATAGTCTATCCAGGCATCGAGCTTGATAACCTTCTGGTCGAGTATTATGATCTTTCTCCCGTCCGCAATCAATCCCTCGATTTCTCTTCTTGAATATAGCGTCTCCTTCCGGGCAATGGATTTGGCATTGGGTTTCCCATTGGCAGACATTGTCCCATTGGCGTGCATTGTGCCAGTTGCACAGGAATTAGAGAGAAAGACGCCTCGGAAGCTCCCAAAGTCGTTCTTCTCTGTCTTGGGTGGGGGGAGGAAAGCCAGAATCGAGCATGTACAGCACAGCACAGGCAGTACAGGCAGTACAGGCAGTACAGGCAGTGCAGTCAGTACAGTTCAGTACAGTCACTACGGTCAGTACAGACTAAATATGTTGAATTGACGGTGAAACAATGGATTGGCAGATGAGAATATGGTGGCTGAGCCCACGTACGAATGCATACAGGGTACACATTCCCACTTAGAGCATGCTGATAGGTAGGGGGGGTAGGGGGGTGTAGGGGGGTTGTCGTCGGGGATCGCCAGAGCGTGTGTTTGTGGGTTCAGTTACGAGGGGAGCAGTCGAGTATATCGAAGTGTGGGATGTGGTATGCGGGTAGCGGGTAACGCGTACTGTAACAGCTAGCTGGAGCTACTTTACAGGGACAAACAGGCACAGGAGGTGGTCAGTGGCTGGCTGGATCCCACATAACACGTGAATCTTGGCATCTGTAACATCCATGCCCATCAGCTTAGGTACGGTGCAGTACAATACAGTACGATACCGTACAATACAGAACGATAACATTTGGTATGATACATACTAATAGTAGCCTGTGGCTCTACTACAACTCCCACCCAGACTCATATATTCGAGTAGTCCTCTCCAACAACCTACAGAATATCGACGGCAAGAGACAAAACGCCACTATTCCGAGTTCCCCTCCATATTACACTTACAGTGCTGTAGAGGTGAGGTGACACAAGCCATCGAGATTCTCGCTGTTTCCGGTGTTCTCGCCAGCATCCAGGGAGGCGATCCAGTGGTCTCTCGTGTTATACGATGATACACCGAAGTCGCCCTCACCAACAGCAATAATCCGCCGACAATCAACGCTGACGCCTCGATTTATCTGGCCCAGATGGCGTGCGGTGTGCGCCCTACCTCGGATATTTGGGTTTCTGATCTCCATCCCACGGTATCTCCGATCCAGTGCCCTTCTAGACGCTGGCATGGGTGTGAGACTGGGCCGGACGAGATTCTCGGTGAGCGTTTCTGTCCTCTTTCAAATACCACTTCACAGGCTCCCAGGCCTATGGATGCTTCGTTTCGTATACGCATTCCTGTTCGCCCTATTTTTATTTTTGTCTCATGCGCTGCTTGGCTGTCGTGGGGCGTGACTGCATGGCTCGCATGGTGTTGTGTAGCTTCAGAGGTTTGCTTGCTAGATTCTGCAACCTCTTCGGCTGTTCTTCGTCCGAGCAGCCCATACCTGTGGAATCACTCGTTCGGCCGTCTGTCTGCCTGCCTCGATGGGCTTTCTGCGTCCGGGCAATCAAACATCCCCTCGCCTCCTTTTGCTACGCAGGAAACAGCCCCCCCTGTGCCGCTTACACCCACCCAGCGTCTTTTCTCGGCCGAGATTCTGCAACCTCCCCTGGAGGGAGGCTATCTGCAACCATGGGCTAGGCTTTCCTATCAGACCCGCAGAGAGTTGGTTCACGGCGATTCCTGCGGGGTACCTTATATTTCTTTACGCCTAAGTTCAACAGTGCCACACGGTGCAACCCTTCCGCCTATTCTGGACAAGTCAGCGAGCATTACGACGATAAGCCCTCCCAAAAGGGCTTGGGATTTGGAGGCTTTGTATATAAAGCCCTTCAGCCAGTCGCCGGTTCAGTCATAGCCCACCCCAACCCTCCGTCCTCTTTCACTACTTGTAATTCGATCTCATGTGCTGTCTTCTCCGTCGCGACAAGATCATCCAAAACAACACAATGAACGTAATCAACTCTCGTTATCCATACCCACTGTCCCAACCCCTTATCGAACCCCGTTACCCTACATCCCGCTCACTCGAACCCTACATGGGAAGTCGTTACGGCCTAGAGCCAGTTCTCCCCAGGAGCCGTGGCTACGTCAACTGTGCCTGCGGCGCTGCCATCTCACCCCTAGGCAACCATCTGTGCCGGACGTGCGTCCTCACAACGCATGCAGCAAACCAAGTCCTCAATATTCATGGCGGCGATCACTGTGATTGCCCAGCATGCGACCTCGCAGGCCTCGACGACGACCGGGAAATGCGGGATGTCATGGGTGGCCGGGGCTACTATAGCGGGGGGTATGCAGTTCCGTTCTTAATTATGACTTAACTTCTAACCTTATAGAAGCGATATCTGCCGCTCGTGCGGAAGGAGAAATTGCCCCTTGGATTGCCGTAATCGAGTATCACTAGCAGCACGACCTTACCCTGAACAGTATACTTATATACGACGGGATGGGAGGCCGTTGGGGTCTCCACCACCATATCGGTGGCGCTAAGTTTCCGTGGATTGTTTGCGGTGCTTTTAAGTTTATCATCTACACGCATTTTATCTTTGGGCGTTTTTATGTCTCTTATAATGCGCCGGTATACATATAAGCTAGGAATAGAGACAGGCTCCTTGATCCAGAAGCAGCGGCTGAGATGCCCAGGGTTTCACATTGGTGTGGAGGGTTAATATTTCCTACTGGCAGTGAGTTGGATGTAGGGATAATATCATCAAGTGCGCAATACCATCGAACTAGAACCAAATCGAATTATTATCTAGGTATTTGGGTTTTTGTTCTCGTGGGCCACCATAACATGCAACCCCTACCAAAGTCCGGCCTATATTACACAGTGACGCACCCCCCCGTGCATCTGCCCTCTACCAATCATTTCTCTTGCCCAACCCACCTCAAATATGCACCTACGGCACTCATGGAGCTTCTTAGAAGTGGATAGCCTTGCCGTGAGTTGCCATTGCCGCCTCCTTGAACGCCTCAGCGAGCGTGGGGTGCGCGTGACATGTCCTGGAGATATCCTCGCTCGACGCACCGTACTCGAGCGCCAATGTGCCCTCGGCAATCATCTCACCTGCATTGGCACCGATGATGTGAATGCCAAGGATGCGGTCAGTCTCTGCATCTGCGAGCATCTTAACCATGCCCTCGGTGTCCATATTGGTCTTCGCTCTCGAGTTGGCGGAGAACGGGAACGTGCCGATCTTGTAGTTGATGCCGGCAGCCTTGAGCTCCTGCTCGTTCTGCCCAACCCACGCAACCTCGGGGTGGGTGTACATGACGGACGGGATGGCACCGTAGTTCACGTGTCCGTAACCCTTCTGGATCCACTCGACGGCTGCAACAGCCTCCTCCTCGGCCTTGTGGGCAAGCATGGGTCCGAAAGTGGCATCACCGATCGCGCGAATATGCGGGAATTTTGTGCGGAACTCGGAATCAATGACAATACGTCCCTTATCATCAACCTCGACACCGATGTTCTCGAGGCCAAGACCCTCAGTGTACGGCTTGCGTCCAATGGCAACAAGGACGACTTCGGCAGAAAGCTATATTCTCAGTCAGCACACAATCAAGGACTCTTAAGAAATGAGGGACAAACCTCCTCTGCCTTTCCTCCCTTAGCAGCCTCAACGTTGATCTTGATTTGCTCTCCAGAGGCATCGCCACCAGTGACCTTGGTGTTGAGCTTGAAGTCAATACCCTGCTTCTTCAGCACCTTTGCGGATTGCTTGGCAATATCGGCGTCCATTCCTGGTCCACCGATTTGTCCAAGGAATTCCACCACGGTAACCTTTGCGCCCAGTCTCGACCATACGGATCCCATCTCCAGACCAATAATACCACCGCCAATAACAATCATGCTCTCTGGGACCTTCTCGAGCGCAATGGCGCCAGTGCTTGTGATGATTCTCTTCTCGTCGATCTCGAGACCTGGGAATGGGGTGGCCTCACTTCCGGTTGCGAGGAGGATGTTCTTTCCGGTGTAGGTTGCCTCGCCACCCTCGTTGAGGTTGACCTTGACCTCATGCTCGCCAGTGAGAGTCGCAGTGCCCTTGACGTAGTTGACGCCGTTCTTCTTGAAAAGGAACTCAACACCCTTTGTGAGACCAGACACAGCGGTATCTTTTGACTTCATCAGCTGGCCGAGGTTGAGTTTGACATCACCGACTTCAATGCCTCTGTGTTTCGAGTCGTGGAGGATTTGGTGGTATAGATGCGAGTTGTTGAGGAGAGCTTTCGAGGGGATACAGCCAACGTTGAGGCAGGTTCCGCCCAGTACACCGCGCTTCTCGATACATGTAACCTGATTGATAATTAGACATGCCTTTGGCATTCGAATAGGGCGGCAAATTTCATACCTTCAGGCCCTCTTGACCCGCCTTGATGGCCGCGACATACCCGGCGACTCCGCCACCAATAATGACCACATCCTGCTCCTCTGCGCCGTGTCAGTGAGAGTATTCTCAACGGCATCTAAAGTATGGCTACTAACCAGATTGTGTCGCGTATGTCCTCCTTGATAGTCCGGCAATGGACGACGGGCGAACAACTGTTGGGAGGCTAAAGGAGCTGTCAGTTCAAATCTCCAATTTGTCTGGGGTAACGGGAAACGCACGATGATTGCTTGAAGGCAGACCTCATGGTCGCCTTCGGGGCGAGAATACTGCGAAACATTGTGTGAATATGATATCGTGATCAACAGATTCAATCACTGGTATGTTGGGATATTTGAATGCTCTACTCGTTTCGTCAATTTTGTTTTGGGGTCGGTAATCATGGAAAGCACCAGACCGGGAGCCGGAACAAAAGGAGCCGGCGATATCGACGGAGACTTAGCCCGATCTTAGTGGACTACGCTATTATCGCGCAATTTCTCCAACTTTTTATCATTTATTGGAGATTATATATGACGGTTTTAACGGACTCGGTCAACTAGAGCAGCAGAAGCTCGTGTGGCTATGTGAATATATGAATATATGAATATAACGATCTTGAAGATTTCTATAATGCCAACAGAGCCTCGAACAGGAATTTGTTTTTCTGTTGAGTTTTTGTAGTCACCCGGCCGAAGGTACCCGACCCGAACGGACTTCAATGCCCACCTAAATTAGTAACTGTAGTCATCTCTCCGCCACCAGGCCTAAGCGCGCGATATATGGCTTGATGTTGTAAAAGGCGGTCTGTTTGGGCGATGCATCACGATATCTACTGCTTTAGGTGGCGCGACGGTATGGTAGATAGGGTAATCAGAAGTCTAGTCGTTGAGTCAAACTGGTAAACCTAGGCACTAATATGCTGCTAACGGAGACCGACTCGCGACTCGCGTTTACATACATTCTACGCCTTTCACGCCTTGCCACGCTTTAACAAAACGTACTCATACTGTACACAGTTGATAGGCGCGCCTGGAACTCCGCCGGAACTGGGCGTTGCCATTATCAGACAGCATCTCTTGCTGCCAGAGCCCGAAGAGTGTCTATTGCAACCTTGCAAGCCTGTTTCACCCGTAGTTTCTCATCCTTCCCCCCAGCGATATCGGTCTTCTTGACCACTTTCTGGATGAAGTATTGCAAGCCAGTCATCATCGAGGGGGTATCCTGTACTCGTCCAATGAGGGTGGCAATGGCGGTCTTGTCATCCCCCTTGGCTGGCTGCTTTTGCGGCTGCAAGAACATCGAGATGAATAGAACCTCCACGAATGTCTGTGTTTTGGGTTGAAGGTAGGTCAAGTTCAAGTTCTTCAAGACCGAGATGGTGAGCCCGCCATCGACAATTAGAGCACCAAACATCTTGGCCAGGTTGACAATGTGCCTGGTTGACAAAGCGTCCTCGTCGTCCTCATCGGGCACATCGTCGTCATTGTCTCCTTCTCCCATCTTTTTAAACAAGTCCCACAGACTGAACTGGAAAGCCATCTTGAGTTTGCGGTCGCCACAGAGCTTCTTGGCGATGAGAGTGTAAAAGGGGTTGTAACTTGCTTCGGCACCAGAACAGTGAACAAGAACCTTTGGAATCTCAAGTTCTTGTGATTTCTTAAGCTTCAGCTTATTCAGCCTCATGTACGCATCCTGAAAGTCGGACGCAGACATGATGGCAATGAAGATGGCCCTCCGAACGTCTGTGTTCATCCGCTGCTCCCTTGCAAGCTGGGCAAGGTCAGTCGTTCGGGTATCCATAGCGATATCATCTGCAACATCGACTTCTTTTGCCTGGCTAGTTTGCTGAGATGGCGTTCCATCACGGCTTGCAGACTCGTTTCCAGCCCAGCTAGCACCGACCAGCCACCATTTGCCTTTACTGTCCGACTGACGGATATCGTCCAAGCCAATGCGTAAAGGCTCGCTGCTCTTCAAACTTCTGGAATTCAGTGTGCCCAAGGTTTTCTTCATCCTTATGGTGTGCTCAGAAATAACCGCCGAGGCCGCTGCACCGGTCTTCACCTTATTATTCTTCAGGTCGTTGATAGTTTCGATCATGAACTTTGTCCTCACGGACATGTTCGCCTCTCCACCAGCCTTCTCAACGGCAGGACGGAGCATGATGACAATATCCTTGAGGGATGATGGGTCATTCTGGCGTAACTGTGGTCCAGACGTGCGGATCATCTTGAGGAGCAGCTCTGTATTCAGCTCTGAAAAGGTGCCAAGAAACATGCGAATGTAATCAAACACGAGGGTGCTTCCAATAACCTGGAAATTATAGAGTTCGGAAACCAGAGTTATCAAGTTCGAGGTCTCTTTGGTGTTTTCCGACGTAGCCACATTACTCCCATTTCCGACTCCTGGGATACTGGAATAGAACTTGTCAAAGCGCTCCACGATTTGTTGTATGACTTGTGTTCCGAAATCAGCTCCAATAACCTTATACACCGCAGATATAAACCCAGCAAGCAGGATAATATGAGTGTTCGACAACGCCGCTGGTTCGCAAACTGATACCAGCAGCGTATCGACGAGAGTTGACGTGACATGCTGACGTGCATTATTGCGGTATATAGTCTCTATCTCGCCCAATATCGATATGAGGTTTGCTTCAGTCAATCGATTGACTTGACCTTGTACTTGCCTTCGTAGTCGCGCAAGATCCTCAGAGTCGGATGCGGATTGTTTCCGTAACGAAGGGGGTATATATTTGGCAGATGCAGCTGCTCCTGGCGCAGTAGGGGGGAGATATGGGTTCTCACGCACCCTCTTCTCGGCTTTGAGCTCTTCTGAATCGTCGAACTCGGAAAACTCTGAATCTTCGTCGGCATCGCCGCCAATATCACTGTCCATATCATCGTCGCTATCCATGCCAAGGTCGCTCCCTTCGTCGCTCCCTTCGTCGCTCTGAAATCCGAATTCGTCAGACTGATCCGAGTCCATACTCTCATCATTGCTGTCCTCATCCGAAACCTCGGAGACATCCTGCGCTTTCAGCTTTCGTGCTTTCTTCCTCTTCATTTCCAGCCACTCATCTCCCTCCGACTTCCTCTTTCTCTTCTCCACCGTTTCCTCATCCTCACCGCCAACCAGCTCATCTATCCCACCCAGCAGCTCATCCAATCCATCGTCTCGGAAAGCTTGAGGCAGCACCTTTTTGCCTTTAATGCCCAGCCTCTTTTCCAACAGCGCAATCTCCTCGTCGTCTTCCGCAAGTTTGTCCAACACTGCGCGAGAGGGGCCCTTCGGTGGCGGAGTTGGTGACCTAAGACGCTCTGCCACCGGTATTCGTTTGCTCGGTTTATTACTTGGTTGCGAGGTTGTCTTCAATATGGATTTAAGCTTTGGTTCCGGAGCAGCCTGTGGCTCTTTCGTTTCGCGGCTTTCTTTGGCCTCGGTGCTCGTGGACGAACGTACTGGCTCACGGCCTCGCTGGTCATTCACTTTCGGCTTCTTGAAAGGCGGTTGCCCGGACCGCGACACCTTTTTCTGGACTCTCTCCGCCTTCCGCCTGTCCTTGCGGTCGAGAGGCCGTTGCTGTTTCCGGTATCCAAGGACATCTAGACGGGCATGAGCAGCCGCTCCTTCATTTTTAAACAGATATTAATAAATACATACCTTTCCCACCCAATTCCTCAATAATCTTCGCCGGCAGCTTTAATTGGTCTCTTGGTGGCCCCATCTTTACTTTGTGCTGATCCTCTTGAGGATTTATTTTTTGACGAGGCGGACAAAATTGACAAGGCTAGACAGGGCGGTATCAATGAGAGTGGGGAAATCTGGCAGATAAGATCCGTCCGCCGTCCGTGCCCCACAACGTCGTCGACGACCGCCATATGATTTTAACCCCACTGCTCAGAGCCAACATGGTCGCATGTTAATCACAATGGCTCCGCCTCTTACCAACGATGAGGTAAGTAGGGGAAATAATGTGCGTATGTATACGGTCTAACTCAGGCATTTAGTTCTTCACCAAGCTCTCCGAGCTCTTCGACAAGAACAGGTCCGAAACCCAAGGATCTGTCTTTTTAACCCAGAAGCGCTGTGAGTTACCCAGCTCCCCTTCCTTCTGCGCAGCCACGCACAACCCCCAGGATGCCGACATAGCTAATACCGCGAAGTTACATACTCCGCTCCCTCCGACGCCTTCCCCACGCAAGCCGATGCGCCATCATTCCCCGACCTCGAGCCCACACAGCCCCTTTCTCTCCTCATTCGCGCCACAGACGGGAAGCACAAGTCCAAGGTGCGCCTCTCGACCGTTGTCACCGCCGAGGCCTTGGAGGGTTTCTTCAGCAGATACGCAGAGGTATGCAAGGCCGGCATGTCGGGGTTGAAGAAGCGCGATAGGAGTAAGGCGAAGGCAAGGCAAAAGGCAAAGAAGAAGGTGGTTGTCCCGGCGGGGGAGGAGAAGAAGTGAAGCTGGAGCATAGAGGGTTGGCGGCGTTGGAGGTATATGAATATATGGAATAGATGGCCAGACGTAGGTCCGGGTCATTATTTTTTAAGATGCATCGCTGGAGATCGAGGTTTATGAATCCAATGGACATGAATTATCTCCCTCTAGCTATGGTGTGTGTACCATTCTGTGACAGCAGACTTCATTGCAGATATTAATACGACGCCGCTAATGAAATTGCCACTGCCGTCCTCTTAATGCCCTTTCCAGGCACAAGCAGGTCTTCCTGCGACTATGTGGGTTAGCCCTTCTAGTCTGGGAAGCATCGAAGCCCATAAGGTTCACGTTGCTAGCTTTCAAAATTGGAGCATTCCAATATTAAGAGCAGTCTCCGTTAGAACCCCCATCAATTAAAGCCGGACAATACCTTTGCCCTTTCCATATCTCCTCTTCACCCTTTCACCCCCCTTCCCATCCCCAAGCGCCCCTTCAACATTGCTCCAACCCTCATCCCCCGGATCCCCCTGCGGAACCATATCCGCCATCCCATCTATCACCCTCCCCCCATCTTCCTCCCCAGCTACCCTCCTACAGTCCCCACAAACCTCCTCCCTAAGCTCCACAACCTCTTTCCCAATAAACAGACACCAACGCGGTTTACACCTCGCCCCAGGAGTCATATCCTCGCAGAACGCCGCGTTCTTGGTGATGATCCACTTCTCGCGGTTGCAACAGGAGGGGAAGCGGTAGCGTTTTATTTCGCACATCGTGGTGGCGATGTGGTGTGTGTTATTCTGTTGGTGGGGGGGTTATATCATATTTCGGGGTTGGCCCTTTATGTAATAGTGATACTGTTGGTCAGTGTAGGAATCGAAGAGAGAGATTGCTGGGGATTTATAGACGTAGTCATAATGATTCACCAGTATGGGCAAGATGAGTTTATGAATAATATCCCATAAATTCCGTATACAGGTTTGCTTCGAGGGTGATGATGAGTGGGCAATAATCAAGCAATGATACTTCACATACATCAACATCATGGAAACTACACCTACACCGGGACAATTCATCCCCAACAGAAGGCAGCACGCGAAATTTTGGGATTTAACTTTCATTTGATTCCTTCAGTCTAGAGCAAAAAAGAAGAGCCAGGCCGTGCGGATTGCAAAAGAATTCCAGTTAAAAGAACACCCAAAACTTTTTTTTTTGTGTTTGAATACAACGAGAAAAAAATCCATCCAGCGATTACAACCATCACACTCCACCCTCCCAAGAGTTTCCTTGATTCCCCACCCCCAATTTGTTAAAAAAAAAGCAGCATTCCCCAATCGAAAGAACAAGAGAGACAAAAGATGTCAACGTAGCGAAGAAAAATCTCTGTCTGGCATTCGGCGAAGTTAACTGCCAACGTGGTCGCTTCAATCTTGTATATATGCCAGAACGGCAAGATGGATAGCGGTGAGTTTCCGCATCTCCTCTTACATGATCTGATCCTGAGTCAGGCCGGTGGCATCGGTGTCCATGACGTCGGTGCTTCCGGGAGTCTGGTACTTGACGAAGCTCAGGCCAAGAGGGCGGCCGCCGTATTGGTATCCAGAGAACTTGGAGATGGCAGTATCCGCGTTGTCGACAGTGTCGAAGCGGACAACACCAGTGCCGCGCGAACGTCCATTGGGCTCGTACTGAATTTCGGCCTGCTCAACCTTGCCGATCGTGGTGAAGAGCTCAACGAGATCCTCATTGCTGGTCGACCAAGGCAACTAGAATTGGAGTCAGTGGTGTGACAAAGGGGGGAGTAGAACAGTTACATACGTTGCGGACATAAATGATCTCATTTCTGTCAGTTCCAGCCGTGGCAAAATCGGTGAAAGGGTTAGGAGGAGCCGTCGAGGCTGGGCCAGCACCGTAGCCACCACCACCTGGAGCACCGCCAAAGTTGCCGCCAAAGCCTCCACGGCCAGGGAAGCCGCCGCCGAAGCCGCCACGACCAGCAAATGGAGCACCACCGCGACCACCGAAGCCACCACCGAAACCTCCTCTGGCACCGCCGAAGCCGCCACGAGGGGGGAAGTTGCCAGCGAAACGATCCTCGCGGACCTCCAGTGGGCGGCCCTGCCAATCGTATCCGTTGAACTGCTGGATCGCGTTGCGCGCGTCATTTGGAGACTCAAAGGCAACAATACCCGAGCCCTTTGGACGGCCGTCCGGACCAATGTGGACATCGGCGCGGATGACAGCACCCTCGCGAGCTGTTTACCTATTGTTAGTTTTGTTGACAAGGCCATGGCAATTTGCTTGCCACTGAAGAGAAGGAGAACGTACCCGCTTGACGGAACAGATCCTTCAGATCTTGCCAACCTACAGTGTAAGGGAGCTATCGCAGCGAAGTTAATAAAGGTTTCCAACACACACAAGTTGACAAAAACTATAGAAGGGTTGTTAGGGGACAAACGTTGTTAACATAGATCTGGCGACCGCCACCTCCACCTCCACCCATCTGTGGAGGTCCAAAGTTACCCCCGAATCCACCCCTTGGTCCGCCGTCGAATCCGCCGCGGCCTCCCGTTGGAGGTGCTGTAAATCGAGGTTCGGCCTCGCGATCCTGCCATGACATCAGCTTCCATCCTGCGCACAGCGTCCGGGATATATTGTGCTTACTTCACGAACGTAGACGAGTCTGCCCATGAGGTTCTGGTTGCTGAGTGTGTTGACAGCTTGTTGAGCTTGCTCCCTTGTAGCATATTCCACAATTCTGAGGATGTGTTAGCACGCTCTCATGATTAGTTGCTGAAGGAGTGAGAAACATACCCGCATCCCTACATAACCCACGGACAAAAGTCCAACCCGTCAATCCAACATTCCTTCAATAGCCAAGACAAAAGAAAGACCAGAAAACCAGCCACAGCTACGTGTAGGCGCCCACCTTCGACATTCCATTTGGAAGTAGTAAGACATCGGCAAAGAGAACTTCTCCAGCTGCAAACCAATCCCTATTAGCCCTCTATCCATCGTTTCAACTGTTGTCCTTGCACTAACCCTGTCTCATAAAGTCTTTGAGGTGATGCCACTTCACATCGTATGCTAGGTTGCCGACATATACGCGGCGATCCTGCTGGGACGACTCGCGAACGGTGGACAACATTTGTTCCTTCGCAGCGGCGCGTTCCTCGAACGATCTCTGCGGGGCTCCTCCGTAGGCAGAGCCGGCTCCCGAGCCACCACCTGCACCGACGCCTCCTCCGTTCATAGGTGTGCGAGATCGACGATCGTTCCTACGATAGTCGTCGCGGCTTCTAGACCGGCTGCGTGGAGAGTAAGAGCGACGGCGAACTGAACGACCGGGGCTTCTGGATCGACCACGGCGAGGCGAACGGGTTCTCTCACGCTGCGATCGGTAAGTATCTGACTGAACCATCAAGCTATAAAAGAAACTGAGAAGTGGTTGTGCACAGGGAAGTTGAGAGGCAAGTGAGTTGGAGATGATGTTGGGTGGTGCCAGAGCCTTGTCCGGCGTGAATCACAAACGAATGGGTTGCTGGCGGGGTTTGGA
The DNA here is from genome assembly GCA_001630595.1 of Pseudogymnoascus sp. BL308. Taxonomy (NCBI): domain Eukaryota; kingdom Fungi; phylum Ascomycota; class Leotiomycetes; order Thelebolales; family Thelebolaceae; genus Pseudogymnoascus; species Pseudogymnoascus sp. BL308. The sequence continues at coordinate 3,499 of LMYD01000555.1, read as the reverse complement.
CCCGTCGCGCGGCAGGCGCAATGGACAATGGATGACACCGGTGTAGGGCTGACGACTTAGCTCAGTGGCGACATCGAGGTCTGTCCTGATATCGGGGTTTAAGATAGATTAAACGTTGAACTTACTGGGCGGTAGGTATCAACTTCGTCAGCTGTATAGAGGAAGATATGTCAGCGAAGGGTGTCAAAACGCAAGGGTACCTGTTGAGGGTGGAGAGAGAAGAGAGGGAGGGAGAGAGAGAGAGACAAAGAAGACAGATTGTTCGGAACAATAGGGACGAATCTCGATTGTGCAGTGAATAAGCCAGGTGGAGGTTGTGGTGGGGAGAGGTTGAAAGGTGGTGACAGGAATGGCGACGTACCCATGATGATATGACGAGAGTATGGCCGTTGTAGTGTTCTATTTAGCACAACGTCTGGCACCAAGCTGCAAGACCCTTTGAGTAGGCTGCAGGACGACAGAAGCTAGGAATGCGCGGGTTCAAATGTTCCTGGGCGATGGGCTGCACAAGGATGCCTACAGCGAATGTGGAAGACGAGAAGATTCGCGCCTGACGGAAGCACGAATGGGAAAGTGTTATCCGGGGGGGTATCTCGACGGGACGTGACAAANGGGGTGGTTCTGTTTGGGCGCGTCGCTGGAGAAGTTTTCTGTTTTGTCGGGGTGTCGGGGGTGGATGGATGATGGGGGTGGTGGATGGGTTGATTTGCGAGGGTGTTCCCTACACTAGAGTACTGGCGCGTACCACTGGGCTATTTTCGATCTGGGAGCCCCAATGACAGATTAGCGACTTGCGAGGAGATTGGAGACAGGACAATAAGGTAGCAGGAAATAGATGGAGCAAGGTGGAGAAAGAGAGGGAGTAGGGAGTAGTAGTTACATAGAGTACAGCAAGTACTGCAGGTACTCGTATAATTGAGGGTACTGTGTATATACAGTATGCAGCAAGTAAGGTGGTGGAAGTATGGTAGTGTGTATGGTGGTATGGTAAGTGGCAGGAGTGGCAGGACTGGTCAGGCAAGTCGGCGAGTGAGATGAGTGAGATGAGGTGGGGATAATGGATTGAAGCCAGGGAGCAAGAGCGGAAGCACAGCGCAGTGCAGCAATACAGCCAGTACAGCACTAAACAACTATACAGAACACCGACTCTCTGTATGCAAATGTTTGTAAAAGCACGCATAGAACAGAACGCATAGCAGCATAGCACGCATAGCATGCACACGGGAGGACAGGACGGATGCACAGGATGGTAATACTTACCCTCTTAGACTCTCTTTAGCCGTGGGAGTGTCTTCCTTTGTCCCTTCTGCCTTCCGTCTTCCGTCTCTTTGTGTCTTTCAGTTTCTTTGTTGTAAGACCCTTTGTCGAAGGCGGTGGCCTTGTCGTGTCGTACAAGTGAAGAATGCTACAGCAGCTGGCTTGGTCAACCACTAGAACAGGCCACAGCAGATGGAGCAGATGGAGTATATGGAGTATAATGGACCGAATATGGGCAGAACTGACGCGTGTTCGACGAATGGAAGGCACAGAATGGAGACTCTCTCGGCTTGGGCTGGCAGAGGGATATGCAGGCATACGCGTGGGTAAATTGGTGTTCGCGGTGGCCGAATCAGGAAGGCTTTGAGGTCTTTTTGGGTCCTCTAGGTCCTTGTTAGTGAGAGACAGGCAGACAGGGAAGATTGGATGTTGCAGGTGTGTATGTACTCTTGGTGCAGCGTACTTACCTCCGCTATGCGGAGTACTGGATGTGGGCACAATCTTTGACTTGCACCGGCTCAGCTAGCACCGATATTGGGATTGATGGATCACGGATGTGTCAGTTTGTCAATTTGTCAATTCAACAGGAGAGAGTAGATGAGTATGGATAGGGAAGAATGAAGAGGAAAGAGGAAGGAAGCAGGAAGGTAAGAGAGGGAATTGAACAGTAGTAGAATAATATATGCAAGAGAGAAGGAAGAGAGACAGTACTCCAGATGTCTGTGCACTTGTCCATATGTGCAGTGTAGTGCATCTACTGTTCACTATTCACTGTTCCTATGAGATGCTCTCCAACATCTCAGTAGGAAGTACAGTACAAGTCCCTTCGTTGCAGTCTTCCACCCTACCCCGCCATGGGATAGTAAACCAGGAACTAAGAAGTGACATGCATATACAGGAGGGTAGGTACATGTACGGCATCAACACCTTGCGAGGTTACAATGCAGTCAGTTTGAGCACTTACAGTCTGCAGTACACAGTACACAATATGCAATTCTGTTCCGTCCGTTGTTTCTTTGTTTCTCCAGCAATATTCCCTCTACTGTTCTCTTGTGCTCTATCTATACAATCTATACAGACTCTCTTCTCTAGTTCTTACTTTTCGAGTATCACAGCACAGTTGAATAGATACCATCCCCGCTCCAGCTCCATCCCATGCGTCTGAACGACACAGTGAGATCCCAGGGCTGACGGGTAAGGCTGACGCCTATCACTCATGAACAACCTAGAGGTGACACCCATACCTAGCACCTACAGGTAGCACGTAGCTTACTCTCACAGCACTCACAGACAAGGCCCACAGTGACAGAGAGAGGCATTTACAGCAACTACGGAGTACGGCGAGAGAGCCCCTTGGGCGACAATCCGACAACAGAACATACATACATCAAATGTGGACACTGGACACTGGGCACGCACACACGCACGCACGCACGCACGCACGCAAGAAACAACGGACATGCAGCATGCGGGTGCTACTGCAGACTACTCTCCAACACGGCACCATACCCGCCCCATACCCGCCCATACAAGCCAAGAGCGACCCCCCCATACCGGCCCTCACTTTAGCCACTTGCAGTTACTGATTGCCAACGCAAGTCAGCGCGGGACCAGCGGGTCAACGGTCCATCCAGGTACATACTCCCCTCCAAAGGACAAAGGGACAAAGGGGACAAAGAGACACCAAGGCCACTGATTTGAGACAGATTATTATACACCAAGGTAGGCGCCAGACACCAAGGTCACGGCTCTGGGGAGGGCTAGGGGAGGGAATATTCTGGGTCAAGAGAGTGCCCATATATTGAGTCCCCTTTCTGTTACTCTCCGCTCTCTGCGGAACATTTAACAGTCTAGAATCTGGATGTTGAACACACAGCACCCTTGCTGTGTTGCCAGACGCCCTCCCACCACCTATGCAACCGTGACGTCGCCGACAAGAAGGAATAACCGGCCCTGCCCGACAACATTCTCAGGTACAAGACGAGGCACAAGATGGGCACAAGACAAGGCAAAAAGAGTACCCATTTCTCTAGTTTCCCCAGGATATAATAAAAATTCCCAAAAAACTAACATATACGATTTTATATCACCCACAACATTCCCATACACCCACTGTATCCGTAGAAATAAAAACGCACCCCAATTTCGGCCCTCCCGTAATCACCCACCCACCAACCACCAACTGACAGCGGATCATCAATTCCCCGTCCCCCCCAAAATCCCCCAGACCCCGAAGTAAGCC